>UZAN01041386.1:23103-34321 GCA_900618425.1 Echinostoma caproni | reverse complement strand
GGAAGGATTAGGGGTCGTAACAACGCGCCCACTTCCCCCCGCATATTCAATGGTACGAGTTTGCTCTTCGTCTAATTTCAGGACAAGAAGCAATAATTCAAGTGAATGCAGTGCTTCACGTGCCAATCCTCCCATTATCGCCTTAGTTTACTTTAGGAGATTGATTTTGGTTTGAATAAAGATGCCAAAAACACAGGTTTGCACAATGTATCCCTGGCTCATTTCGCTGCACATGTGTACACGCATGCTGCAGTCTATGTGATCAATAATATATGGTCAGTAAAAAACAGAATCATAGGCGGAGAAAGATTGCGGTCAAAATTACTCACCAAACACATTTGTTACCAAGGCAGCGCCCGGAATGATAATCCAGGTGGCACAACGTAGCGCGTCGATCGGCTACAAAGAACTACTTATGAGCTACATTTGTCAACAAACAGTAATTTGCCTTTAAAATGTATTCACAATATTTACTTTTGGTTTGAAAACTCATTTTCATTCCTAAATCAGTCAAAGTGCCCGTACTTTTGGAGTCAAACTTCCCTGATTTTTTTTTAAATTTACGACGCGAAATGATAGCTTGACTGACTCTTGTCCTGTGCTGTGTTGTCCTTAGCTGCTGCTGTGCAGAAGCTATTATTTCTTAACATTCATTGGATAGTAAGTTAAATTTTTTGATACATTTATTCCAATGTTATTGCTTCCATTGGTTCCATTTTCAAAATTTTTCCGAAAATTATTTCAGTTTTCATACAAAAGATATGTAATTTTATTCAGCACTTGAAGAATTGAAGCCATATATCGCTGAAAATTTTATCACAACAATGAATGCAACAAGCTAAGTGTCCTGTTTGAGGCGAGGCAAGTGTTTGTGAACACAGAAAATGGTGTCCAAGATCAATAGGTAAATTAATTGTGAAACATGTATTTTTATTCGTAATGCGTTTTCTTTTATGAATACAACCTAGTTCCTTCAATATGAATTCTACGTTGAGCAACTGGAAGAATTGGAAAGAAATTTTTCAGTTGACAATACAATATGACAAATTGGTAGATTTAAGTTAAGTTATCTGTTGAGTGCTTAGGTGAAACAATTGATGCAACTAGGTGGGAAAGACGTGGCACATACAGTGAAATGTGCCCGGTCTACGGTACTGCGTGGTTTGTTATCTGTGCTGATGAATTGCGTCGGAAAATATGGGGAAATACAAGCTTTCGGTCGTTTGTTTATTAAGGGTGTTATGGATTAGTAAGTATAATATGATGTGCATTACTTTACTAGATGCTATTCGGACGAACCCCAGATTTATCGATGTTTCAACGGATTGTGTTGAACGCGAAATACGCAGGTGGTTCAAAAATACGGCTGACAGAATTGCCACCAGAAAAATGCAACAGGAAGGTACTACACAGCAAATGTAATATACTTTTAACTTTTATTATATATATATATATCAGCGAATAAATGGTCTTCTATTATACACCAGGTTATCTACATGAAAGCCCCTAATTGCAGTAGAAGCGTGTTTGAAGTTAACTTCTAATTAGGATTAACATGATACAGTAGGGTTGAGGGAAGATAAAAGGGATTCATTCAATTAGTCAATGAAGTACGTTGTAATCATCACAAAACATGCATTTAAGCCCATTGCGACATAGCAGTATCGCGAGAGAATACGGGCTTAATGAATGATTAAAAAACAGAGAAGACGGAAATCATAAAACGGAATTTTCAAAAATGTAGCTCATTGTAACCGGCTAATCGCGCGCTACTAACCGACGACGTGCTACCTGGGAGACCATTCATGCTGTTGACACAGTTTGTAATGGTTTGGGATGAAATACGCCGAGGCACCAGCGATCACCATCCCAAACTGTGTGAATGACAGCGTGAATGACTTATCACTCTGTAGCTACCTTGGTAACAAAGGTGTTTCGTGAGCAATTTCGACCGCAATCTCTCTCCGCCAATGATTCCGTTATTTACTGATCATATAAACTGTACTATGCATGTGTTCAGATGCAGCGAAGTGATCCAGGATACATTATGCAAACTTGTGTTTTTGGCTTCTTTATTCATATTCGTTACCGGGAAACTATGCTTCTAAATTTGGTTTATTCAGAGTACAGTAGAAACCAGGTCAGTGTTTAATAGCAGGATTCGTGCATTCCAAGAGGGCTCAACCGACGATTTCCCTGTTGTTTCGCAAAGGGCATCACTCTATTCTTATTCTATTCGCCTTGAAATCCAAATATTGTCATTGGTGGATTGAGTTATCACTATTCAAATCCCCAAACTGACGAGTACGCATTCGCTGTGCTTAGGTTATTCCTGCGCCAGTCTTCGGACATTCTTCCTATCTCGTCATCACACGATGTTTGTAATGTGGAACCATTCTCAAATTGTGGTGTGTTAAAACTTTTAGGTAGTTGCAATTAGTCTTCTGCTGTAGGTTCCGATGACTTAACTACAGCACTCTTCAAATTTGGTGCTGCTTCCGTAACTGGGGTAGTATATAAACATTCCTAATGATCCTTTACAGTTTAACTGCAAACCTATTAGATCCACACATTTTGCACCGTTATTCATTTTGTTAATACGTTTTTGAACAACTGTGTTAAGTCGTCTGTATGCTGTTCTTCTTCACTACTCCTCAGCATTTGATTCCATTCTTCGATCTAAGTTGTTACAAAAACTGGAATCGTTTGAATGCTTCAAGAAATTTTTGGTTTTGCTATCCAACTATTTTACTGTTATAGTACAAACCGCCAGATTAGGGAAGGCTTCGTCGAAACCCTTTAAGGAGCTGTGTTATTCCCACACTTATTTTCCGCTTATATTTGTGATATTCCCTGTGTGTTTTGAAGTATGTAGACGGCGCTGTGTTGTGTTAACCCATTTCTTCTTCCTCCGTTCTAAGCTTCTTCACTGACAATATTGATCAATTTGAGTCAATCGAGGCTCAGCTCAACCCCTGAAAAATGTGTTGAATTTTTACACAGTGTTGCACGATATTCCTATTCAACAGACCCCACAGTGATAAATAACAATCCTTTATTTAGGATGAATTCTGTCAAGTATCTTGGTGTTGTTATTGATAACAATCTTCATTAGTCAACCCATATCCGCAACTGCATTGGTAAATTTTGGTGATTATCATTTTCAAATTCAAAAGCTCAGGAGGGTTCTCGTATCATAGTCAGCTATTTCTACTTTTGTGTATCAGTGCGTTTTCCCCATCTTACTTTACTGTTCCCCAGTTATTTTTCCTGGCTTACTCAAACAGGATTTCAGAGTGTTACGCCGTGGTTAAACTATTATTAGTCGCGTTTCTTTCATTCCTGTGAATTAGTTAGTTGTGATGGTTTCAGAGTATCCTGTAACTTCCTGTGTGAAATTTGCGGAGAGGATTCTCACAAATCTTGACCAGGCAATGCACATGGAACTTATACATTGTCGTTCCCATCCCTCCACACACACTCAAATCTGTCAAGTTGGGTCTCGATTAAACACTTACCGAAATTCACCTATACCATATCCTGCACATTTACTCAAACATATAGAGGGTATTTATTGAGTTGAACTGACTATCTTTCGGACTTCACATTCACGCCCAATCCTCAGTTCATCGATTCAACCATACAGTCGGAAGCACTAGACTCAAGTTTCGCTCTTATCAACGCACACAACTTCCATGCGACGGGTCGAAGTTCAAATCCCGGATGGGCCGGTGGATACGCACTACTGATGAGCTCAATCTAATAAGAACGAAACTCGAGTCTAGTGCTTCCGAGTGTATGGTCAACTCGATGAACTGAGGATTGTGCGTAAAGGTGAAATCCGACGGATCGCCAGGTCAAATCAATTAATATCAATTATCCCACACTACTACTCACAAGTAACTGTGAGTTAAATGCAAAATAGAGGGTAATAAGTGAACCAACATCATCAACAGTGCCCGGTGCCTGTGAAAATCCGAATAGGCTAATGCAAACATTCACCATCTAAACTTTGTCTATACCTTGGATTATGAAACGTCTACATGTCTGTAAACATTTTCCCCATTGCATATGTTCTCTGCGACAGGTAACGTGTATCATTTTTTAAACTGTACTTTAAGCTTGAGTGCTTACAAAAGTTCTACACAGCACACCATCCGATAACGGTTACTTTTGTGTTTTCATCATACTGCCGCGACGCCATTTAACCTGGTTTGTGTACTCATTCCGATGTGCGCCAAGTTACAATTTGATGACCGTATATAGACGAAGAACACTCACGTTTTACGCATATTACAACACCAATTCATTGCTGCACACTGCGTTCTGATTTCATTAGGCGTTTACCTATCAAGCTGGACGGTGATTGCGGAGTGCCAATCGCTATATACACCACGAGTTACCATACACACACATTCACTGCTACTGTGCTCACACGTGACTATGCTCGCTACTACTTGGTGTCCTGGGAATCGATAAAATATCCTGATCTTCTTCCAACCGGCTTTTATTGCACTGCCGTGATCAGCAATCAAAGGCATGCACCACTCTGAGTCACGTTTCTGCTTGACCCCTTCTGATCGGGCCTTTTACTACCATACATTCCGTCGCACAACATCTTCAGTTTACTTTTTCCGATGAAGGTAAAGGACTGACTCAACCATGTTGTTACTGACTCGTTCCGATGTAGTTGAGAGGGAGAGAGTGGTGTGGCAGTACTTCCCTTGTACTTTTACTGCATAACTTACGCAAGAAATACAGCTAGAAGCCCACGTACGTTAACCATCACATTCAATTGCGGTGATCCTAGCCTGCGAGATGACGCATACCATGGAGCGACACATTACAGTTTTCGGACAACTTTGACCAATCAATCTTCACGAGTGATGTCAGCAAAGCACGTGCGTGTCACAGTTCCTGGGCTACATACCATGGGTCGATTGTATCAGTCAATCAGAAACCGTGCATCCCAGACAGAAGCTGAATAATACCAGAAATACTAGAACGCGATTGGAAGAGGCCTGGGTGGCCAATGGGCTTGTTTCGTACATATTATTTAATCCCTCTTATTGCATTCAATAAATTAACTTCTAGTCCTGTGGCCTTTTCCTCTGGTCTCGGTTACGTGGGATATTGCGTGCAAGTACCAGTGTGATCTAGTGTTTATGCCTTGTCCGTGATTCGTATTTTGTTTTCATTGCGTACTACTAAATCAATACATTAAATGATAGAATTATTCATTCACGGAGATAACGAATCATAATATATATTGCTGTCCAAGATGGACCCTCTTTTGGTCCGTGCACAAGATAGACAGGGCTCAGGAAAATTCTTGAGTGCCTCCTTTATGCAGGTGAAATATTCCGGAATGCACATGGCTCCGAGGGACTGGATTGGTCTGAATGAATCCTATCCGCCAACGTAGCACAATTTTTGGGCTTGATTAGAGAGATCTACATTTAACTCATTAGCAAAATCAATGAAGGAAACCTAGTTAAAAATCATTCGGCTATCTTTCGCACGGCACTTGAACTCCTGCTTAAGTCAGCCAGGAAAAATAACTGGGAACCAACTACGGGGGGAGTAAGTAACCATAGCGAATCACACTAATATACAAAAGCAGCTGCANNNTCGTGATCGCTATTGAAACACCAAATCGTACTGGTGTTATAATTGCAAAACTCCAGTTCCGGATCGAGGAGAACTGTGTATTGGGAACAATGATAAGTGTCGATTATTGCATCACACAGAACGAAACGTCCTATCTGGAACAGGCCAATCATAATTTCCACAAACAAGCCCGTCGTTTTATGAAACGGGTTGTCATTGGATGCACAGTTTTAAACACACCTATTTGCTCCAAGAAGTTTCGTTCATTTTCTACCACTGGGAGAATCTACCAACCGTATCCTTTTGCGCATGTCAACCAAATGTGAGTAAATGTGAGTAATACTTCACAACAATGGTAATCCCATGTATGTTCGAAATCTCGCATCACTGTGAGGCAGGAAGAGGGCCACAGAAGGGGCGATTTCTTTATTGGAGAAAGAATAATTGCAATTTTATATACAAATATTTATAATTAACTGAATAGCACTGAACAATCGTGCATGATTCATTGGACACAGGATTCCTGTTTGGACCAGGTGTTTCCTGATTGGTCCAGGATACCGGCTTCTGACTGGTCGATCTGAAGCTGTATTGAGTCTGCTATTTTTCTTTTCATTTCATCCTTTTTATTGAATACGCAAGGATACAACCGAGCACCGAACATCATAAACAGTAAGTACCTGGTGCCTGTGAAAACCCGAATGGGCTAATTCAAACATTCACCGTGTAAATTGATTGAGCGATTTGCACAAAGTGATAACCGTCGACCGTGTAGCTCAGGAGTAAGGGTTTGATGTCCCAACCCAAATATTCGCTTTTCGAGTCCTGAAAGGGACACAAAAAAGTACGCACTGCTGAAGAGTCCCAAAAACAGGACGAAACAGCTGTCCAGTGCTCACAAACATTTCCACCACATTTAAATGCCAAGATACAGTTTTCAGGAAGGGGGAAGCGGTCAATCAAAGGGCTGCCATACAACACACAATGGGGAAAGTTAGACGGCGGTTGTGGGATTCGAACACACACTCCCGGGGGTGGTAATTTGGCGACATTACCACCGGGCCACGGAGTATATACTCACCAAAAAATTGTGCAACTGTTAAAGGTTTTGCTTTTGAAATTATAGATGCTGTAGTTTGCCATAGCTGTAGTGGCTGTGTGTTGATCGATGAAATTTTTTATCTTTAGGGACTCAAAGTTTATTGGTAGAGCTCACTGTGGATAATCAACTCTTATTTATTGTTTGTGGAATCCACAGAGAAGTAAAATGGTGAACGACTGTATACATAAGCAGTATATTTGCTTGAATTTAAACCCAGACTCAATTGGGAGGAGAATATATATATATATTGTCATGACGGAGCTTTGGTTTGAGGAACAAGAAAGATTTGAGTACCACACATCATCACATCATTATTTGAAACACGTGCGGAAGAACCGAAAGAAATGTCGCAGATGTGTGTGGAAAATCAGTATGGGGATAGAGCAGCTGCTGCTGAACTCACGGAGAGAGGTATGGTGTAACTATCTGTGTATGTGATCTGTTGATACAATAGCTGGATAAATGTTTGTCGTCTTCACTGACTCATCAAACAATTGAACTCATTGTGTCAATCAGCTCCCGTTAAGGTTGACCAGAACTATCAATTTAAGCTTGGTCAAGTGACCTCTTGAATGACATCCAGTCAATTCATTTGACTTGATGCTCCAGGAATCGTAAACTACATGTGATTTCCAACGAACTTTGATCGGATCTTCAGTATGATTGAAATAGGTGGAGAATCGTCTCCTCCTCATACATACGCGGTACACTGAAAATCGTTGAATTGCTATAAAATATATCAACCGATTAAAACGAGATGGTGAGACGCGTGGACCGGATATTATTCGCACCGTCGATTGTGGTTTATGAGAGAAGACGATCGAGTAGGTCTAAATTCGAAAAAGCATGGTTCCTGATTGGTTTATATAACTAAATATCCCCCCAACAGGCAATCAGAAGACAAACACTGCGAGAGGAATTCCTTTCGCATACGCTCATCGCTTTGCCAATGATTTTATAGACCTCAGTTGAATAAAAATTTGGTTGTTGATCTATTGTTATATTTCACACTCGTCTGGGGCCAGACTGTGTGCCAAACAAATCGTCACACAATAATCTTTATAAAAGGAAACAAGTTCCTTGATTGGCATGTGGGCCTAATACTGCCAGGTTGCCCAGGCCAAGGCAGGTCAATTTTCTTTGGTAATCCACAGCCGCAGCCTTCGGTTAGTCAAAGCATGACCCGCAAGGCAGCGGGGCGGTGTGTGAAAGCCGCAGTCCATTGGGAGTCGGTGTCCAGCACATCGTCTCATTCGCCCTTTGGACGGGGTCAAACGTCCAAGGTGCCCAATACACCTCAATGCTCAATCGAGCCGGTAACCACTGCCACAACCGAAAAGGTGTGTGTGTGTAGTTCGTACGCCTCCTCTTGGTTAGTTTGGAATCAGGGTTTTTGGCCAACTCCTGTAGTTGAACTACCAGTGGTCCACCAACCCGGTTATAGCCCCGGATGTCGGCTTTTCGTTCTCTCACTTTGGTGGGAAAATACCTCCGCCAGCAAGAGAAGGCAGTGAGAGGGGCTTCAGGCAACAGGTGTTATTCGAGACGCATTGTCATATGGGAGCATTTCGCGAGGTGCAAGGGGAGGATGACCAGCTGCAACCCTAGACACCCTCTCCCGACTATACTGAGGGCTTCGGAGGCTTATTGAACTAATTGTACAAGTATCTTTTCAAGTTGCTTTGTTGCTCCGTTAATAGCTTGTCTGTCTTTGTCTGATGAGATGTCTGTTTGATAGCGTGTGAAGCAATCATGGACACAACCACAACTAACTTCAAAATGAAAAATAAAACAATTGTTTTTTCTATGTAAGTCACATTGATCAACTATAGAATAAAACAAATTACGGAGAGAGAGAGAGAGAGAGAGATAGAAGCATACCGTTCTACACCCATTACCATCTATGAGTGTTTTGTAAGCCTCAGTAATAACTAATGAATTAAACACAGCCAGTCTGTCGAAAATAGTTGAAATCAAGCTGATTCAAGAGCAGCACATCTCAAACTGACCCGCTTTTTCTTTTAAATAATTTGGCCACAAATACGTGCAACAATTAGGGCAGGAAGAAACAATCAACCAAATTCAATGTTTCATGGTTTGGGATTGTAATAATCTCCATGAACGACAGGACCAATGATTCTTTGTTAGCTTTGACTAAGGGTCTCTCTCAAATATAGAACAATAGCCCTCTGGTGATTGATCGGTCTGGTACATAGTCCCATCAGGTAGGGAACAGTTCTTCGGCGTTGTGTCCACGTTGATTGATTGATTGATTGATTGATCGGAATCGATGGTTGTCGGATGAATGGATGGTGATGATGCTGATCCGTTGAATCGACTGATCACCTTGACTTGATATTGCACTTGATTGTGAGGTTGGGTGGGATTCGGTGTCCTGAAAACCACGCATTAGGCTAACCTCAACAAAGTGCATCAATCAACCCGATGCGTGGACAATTGTACTTTATATTCTATCAACGGTTTTGACTTTATTTTTCTAAAGGTCACCACTTAACACAACTTAGTTCTATAAGCGTTTATCTGGTTTATCCTCATTGTCCAGCAGCCGCTGGTCTCTGGCCTGATGTTCTCTAACCCGAGGTTTCACACGTTGCCTAGGCAACATCGGCAATCAAAGGGTTTCTTGACTGGTTTAGGAAGTTGTACAATTTGCATGGCGATTGTACCAGATCACCAACCAATTCGCGTGGGACGGGGTAGAGAGGTTGTGGTGATCGGAGTAGGGCATACATTGGAGCAGTGTTATGCTAATTTTCATCATTACTGTATCTGGCCGATCATCACTCCGCATGGTTATGGCGATCCGATGTAAAGGCGAACAAAACACGATTAATAATCATGAAAGTTGGTGGCATTATTCAAAAATTTGGCAAGCACTGTACATAGATTAGTATAATAAAGTCAAATGATAATATTAACCGTACATTGTTACCACGCACGGCAAAATCTTTTAAAATCCTTGCGTACACACTGCCGTACAAGTCACGGGATCATTGATTGATCGGTGCAAAGTTGAGCTTGGCGCAAGCATGTGCTACCACCTATCGTGGGCTAATGATATATATATATATATAACACCGGTTTGTAAACAAGCATGGTGTCAGCGCCACAATAATAATAACATGGGGTAGGTGGGTTGAAATACAGAGCGAAGTAGGAAGAAAGTGGAACAGTTAAAGTAGAAAAAAGTAGGTAACTGGGATAACATGATTTGTGTGTGTTTCACCGCACAACTTTTGATATTTTTTTGTGTTGTTTGTTGTTCTTTTTTCACGGGATACGGGATTTCGACAGACGGACCGTACAGCATTCGCTCCACTGACTTCCATTCCAGGCCATTACTCTCAGCGTCTGTAACCAACGACAATCCTCGTCCCTTGGGCCCCAACCTGGGAGGCGGGCTGCACCGACCGAAGCCAAAGCTGAGGCCAGCTTCTTCAAAACTCTACGCCATGTCATGGTCTGAACGTCTCGCCGCTTCTTCCAGCTTTGCCTGGCACGTGCGAAAAGAGCACGGAGAGGTAGTCGGTGGGCAGGCATACGCAGTACGTGATCAAGCCATCGGAGAGGGTGCCGAGCGACCTCCTCCGTCAGAGAACGACTATCCGCACCCAACACACAACGGCGAACCTCGTCAGTGCTCACCCGATGTTCCTACCATACGCGAGCAATGCTTCGTAGACATCGGTGGTTGAATACAAAAAGTCGATTAGCATACTCAATGCGGAGGGGCCATGTCTCGCAACCGTAAAGTAGAACGCTAATAGCCGCGGCTATGTCACCCTTCGTTTACGGGACAATCGGATGTCATGGCGGCACCACAGGTGGCGAAAGTTGCTCTAACTCTCACCATTCGTGATGTGATCTCCTCCCTGACAACACCACCAACTGCCATAAACCTCTCGAGGTACTTAAAGCGCTCAACTACTTCTAGCTCACCATCACAGAGAGTGAGTGCAGATAGACTACTGCCAGTCTTCAACAAGCACTTTGCATTGGAGAGGTGCAAAACACATACCCGATCTGGATACCTCGACCTCCAAGCGGTTCACACCGTTTTTTGTCACTCAGCAAGGCAATATCGTCGGCATAGTCACTCAAGAACATTCAAGGACTCTGTCCCCTGGGAGGAGTTAAACTCCAGTGTTGAAGGCAGTACGGATGTCTAAGAATACAATGATCTTCGGTCTTTGGTGGGTATGACGGTGCTCCAGCAGCTGTCGGAGGGTGATGACAGCATGCTGGAAGATAAGCAACAAATAGGGAATACAAATTTCGGAGTATTCAGTGAAAATTTGTGTGTGGGGGGGGGGGTAGGAAAGGTGGCTAAGTCAAGGTCACAAGGTGGAACTGAAATCAGAATATATGTGCACACAATCCATTCGTAGCACAAATGATCGCGTGCGCCAGCCGCTTCTAGTCCAGAATTGCAGAAGCTTTGGGAATTTCAATGCACGGAACGTTACAAGAAATTGCATGAAACGG
>UZAN01041386.1:9499-22452 GCA_900618425.1 Echinostoma caproni | reverse complement strand
AATTCAGGGTTAATCGTCAATTTCCTATCAATTCTGATGGTTCAAATGAGCGAATCAGTTATTGAAAGTTGTTTACAGAAAGCAACTTATCAGCTGTAAACAAATGAACACCTTCAATGGCAGGAAGCCTAACCTCACATATCGTTAAAAAGATGTGCCCTTTCGGTGCAAACAAATTTACCAACTTAAATGGTGAAGTTGATAAATTCGTTCATCGATAAAGTACGTGATAATTGGTCAAATTTGATACGTTGTCCGGTGTACCCGTCCAAAGCCTTCTGCACAATACATTCTTGTTTTTGAACTCATCTGAGTTACAATTGCTGCTGCTACTGCCCCACGATGGACCTAATCAGTCCACATTTGATGATTATTTAGTCACGGTCAGTCCAGATTTCGATGATGCTTTCATGTAGTGATCTCGCACTGTTCTATTTTCTCTGATTTGATGGTTTTGAGGTATGTCTTTTATCATATATAAACTTGTTACGCATCAGTGGTCAGTTGAGAAAAAAATTCGCGCCGCAAGTCATCAGCTGCTTGGGGTTATTTCGGTCAATCCGAGAGGCTATCAGTTGTATGCCATTCGAAGAACCCACATAAATTTGGGTATTCCTTGCCCGATTTGTTGGGACGCACCAGCTTTTGCTAACATGTGTTCACTCCAAAGGATGCCGTTAGGATATTAAACTGTCGAACTTCTTGATTAAAATTTGTAACCACTTCCCGTAAGCGAGCCATGACTCAGATTTTCGAAAACAGCGGTTGGTATGGTGTTCAGATCACGGATGAGGTGGATAAACTCGAGTCCGATGCCTATCGAGTATGGTTGGTTAGTTGGAAGAATTCAGGGTTTTATGTGAGTAAAAAGGGAATCTGAAGGATGATAAATCACAAATGAAAATCACGTGTTCCACAGTACTAATCGTGAGTAATTTTGAGTGAAATACAATAGGGAAAACTCCGTGGAAACTCCGTATTTTGCGAGTTGAAGTAGGCAGGGCCGTAGAAGCTCACCATTACACACTCAAGTATACAAATTCCAAACTACATTGGTTGAAATGGTGAGTTAATTAAAAACTATATGGCGAATCCTGCGAATCAACTTTTAACAGAATAAAACAATTTTATTTTATCCTTAGCCCCTGTTCTCTTGACTTTCATTACACATGACTATAATCAATTCATCATCGATCAGAATGACGTTGATCATTACCACTCCGAGAGAGTCAGCTGCAGGTTTCTCTCTGTCGTGGTAACTATGGCCTAAATTAATTATAACCCCCGAAAGGAATGTCGATTCAATCATTCCAGTGTGGACCTTGTTTTCCTCGGTGAGCCAAACAAACTGCGTTTGTTTTTCAAATCCTGCACACTACTTTTTTCCATTTCGATTCATTTCTTTCTGATTCGATCTTGATTAGCATTTTTCAGATGTTCCTCCGAGCTGGCTGTCTGTTTGGCGTTGCTCGAATGCAGGCACAAGCAGTCTCTCCCCAAATCTGGCACACAATACGGTGTGTTCATTCAGTAGTTTACAAGTTCAGATTTTGGGAATACCATAAATGATCACTGATGATGTCACCTCGGCTGATGATGAAATGTTTACAATCAAATTGCTAAAACTCGGCGAACAGACGAAATATGAATTCAGTTCATCCGAGCTACCTTGTCAACGGTTGAGTTTGTATCCCGTAGGTTAGGTGTCTGTCAGACTGAGTATTAAATACCAAACATGTGCGAATGGGAGTGCAAGATTTCGCAGACGAACAACACTTCCAGCTCGGAGAACAGATCAGCACCAACATCCGCACATCCTGAGCTCCAATCATTCCACATTGTTTTCAATTTCGATTCTATATGTAAACAGCACACGTCCGGTGAGAGAACGAAATGGATGTCATGTCGTGAACCAAAGTGACCTCACCGAGCATTTCTGCCCAATGGGATGAAACACGGGAGTGAACCATTATCAAGTCCACAACCGTTTATGACGAGGGAACAGACAGTCACGCATAGTACACAGTAGAAGTACATACATACAACACAGGCGAGACAATGAAAGTGAGGAACAGGGAGGTTAAGGAATGAAACGGGGAACTTCGAAGGTGATTAAATGAGCAAGTCGGCGGGGGAATAAAAGGTTAAGTTAGCTTTCAGTATACCGCCATTTGTTTCTGTTCACAATGTGCAGAATTAAACCTCCTAATGACCACCGACACAACTGTTCTCATCATTTTTTCCTAATCAATAGATAATGCATCTCGCCGATGGATTCTGGACGTAGTTGACGATGACTGACTGAGCTGGTTTGCTGCTGGCGATTCCTGCACGAGATTTTTTCAACCCTTGGGTAGTGTGAATTTAACCTTCCGTCTGATGATTTTTACTGTGTTGAAACTGGGGTATATGTGTGAGCTGAAATATGCGTACTGATTTAAATCTTCATTCGGTTGTGTTTTGTACCCACAAATACGTTAAAAATCATCAATAGTTAGTGATTTGTTGGCAAGCGTTAACGGATCTTTTCCGGTAACTAAGCGTAACCGTTATCATTTCTTCCGAGAAGCATGGTTTTGCAACTTTGAATCTCCATGTAATCGAGGAAAACAGACCGGTGACTTTTGAACTTGATTTGGTCTTGAAATGTAAATCGTTTGACACAACCTTGTTGTTTGTTTCTCCTCCCGGGTCTAGGAGTTCGATGTTTCTCCAAAAGCCGAGATAAATAACCGCAACAGAACTTCCTCACTAACGATCTGTTTTGTTCCTTCAGAGAGAGAGAGGGAGCTCTGAAAAATTGTCTTTTTTAATTTATGGGTGAAATATTGAAATCTTCCCATAGTCCTGATCAAGATCCTAAGGGATAGATTCCTCTGGACAGAGAAGCAGCTGGGTACCTTCAAAACGAGATATATAAAAACAAAACGGCAATTGTTGATATATTCTTCCACCTCCATAGAAAAGTTGAGGTTTTCATGAAAGTTATGTAGTTCCTGATCAATCAATATATACTCCTGGTCATGAGAAACATGAGAAACACGTTGTTCATTTACGAAGCACTATGTTGTCCATTGCGACTACGGGGAGAAGGGATGGCGGTATCAAAAACAGGACCCACAGTATCTGTGTGAGCTGAGTGCCAATACTATGCAAACTATACTATGCTCAAACAATGAAGTCCCTCCACACAGTCCTCAAATACACGAACCTAGGACTACGAGCTCCGTGTGCTACCAAAAATCCTTAAAAGAGCCGGTGGTTTTGTAGATCAAAGTCTTACGGTTCATTACTAGCGGAAGGAGGTGAGTTTACTGAATTATAAATAACTCATTTCAGGTTATTGATTCGATTGAACTGTTGTGAACTTATTCCTAGCTCAATGATCAGTGATCAGTCTATAAAATGAGTTATCACAGGACGTAAAATTGCACGCTGACGTCGGCTACTGCAAAATAACAATTAGATGCGTCACGTAAATATTAATTTTAATTTGTTCCTTCTCATAAATTCTCAATATAATATAATCATAATTTCGTGGAACCTGAAATAAATTTCATACAAACAAACCGCCGAAGTTCCAAGGAACTAATGCAAAAAGTCAGGATATCGTTGGTTCATGAGTGACGGATTAAAACAGCTAAATAAGTAATCACCAACCAGTACGGCTCGCTCCGCGAAATCCGATCAAATACACTGTGAAAAATGTGCTAGCGGAATCCCTGGGTGGTTTCCAGCTGGCTGAAAACTTCTATCTACTGCTCACAAAAAATACAAACCACTTTTGAGCAAATTTTTATTCACAGTACCAAACCAATCTCATCGTTTTATTAGGGCATAATATGTATTCGGTTATCTCATTCAGCTCCGCTTAGCTGCTGATGTTCAAAACTTTAGTCACGGTTTTGTAATTTCGCGGGGTAACAAATTTGTTTACATTCACGTTCAGAATAGATGACGTACGCGTGGATTTTGTGACAAACGAGGGCAAAAAGATTCGTGATTCTTTAGGTTTTGTCTGAATCCGGTACGGGTCCACGTACGGATTTCGTTCGTGCGGCGGGAACGGATTGAAAGTGCCCGCGTAACATCCCCCGGGTGTTTTGGGCGGATTCGGTGGACGAAATATGATCGGATTTGGAGCCGCATTTCGCACCCGATTGCTCCCGATATCCGGCAGCGATCGGGTTTTCCCGGAAGATTTGTACGGGTTCGGTTCGAACAGTTCCACATGACCGGTAGTGATAAATTCCCGTCGACCGCCAAGTAATTGTCTGTGCTGTTCATTTTGTTCTTTGATCGGTGCCAGTGTATCCAAATAGGGTGATGATAAATACGGTGGAAATTTGTTGATCGTCACTCCCACATAGCCGTATCCGGTGCCCTTTTTCGGTGGACATCCNCAGTATGTTTCTACCACTTGGTGTGTGTTTCTCCTGTTCCACGGCACCGCTAAAATGGGGGATGTATCGAGAGAATGTGCCAAAATAAGTGCCCGATCCGTTGGGACATTTGGAACTGGGCGCGAGAAAAAAGGCCGGACCGACATTTTTACGGGCTGAGACAAGCTTTTCTTCCGAACGAAATTTGCGCAAGTTGTTCAACCCTTCACCAATAAATGAGCGCTGGAAATCGGAGAAATAGCCGTGATTTAGGCCACATTTTTCCCGAGCATATGTTCCAAACATTTGTCGTCCTTNGTCCTTTTATTCGATTGAAATTCACTTGCTGTTTTCCTGGATCTTTGTACGGATCACCAACGGATATATATGACATGTCACTAAAGTATCCCAGCCGATCGAAATCCGGCTTAGATTTGATCATTATGAATCAAGTCTGTAGAAATAAAACAAGACACGTTAGTAGAGTACATGAGAGAGCTGTACTATCCCAAAACCAATCACTTTATCTCAACGGAACCATTTTAATTAGAGTTGATAGAATTCAAGATTAATACACACAAGCTGCATAATCTATAGTTCGGTTACTGGGAGTACCCCCAAAAAGCAGTATCAACCGTTAGATCGTTTCTTTCCAACGAGAAAGGAAGTGCAGAAGACAGCGAAAAGTCAAGTTGGATACATACAATCCCATATCACAGACACCCGCCCAGGTAGCACAGCGTAGCGCATCCATCGGCTACAAGGAGCTACTCATGAGCTACTTCGGCTACATTTTTTATTCAACAGTAATTAATCTTTAAAAGGCATTTTTCATAACTCTCATCGGTTTGAAGACTCATTTGATAATAAATTCCATCAAATAACTCTTATTTTCGGTGTGTTAATTCCATGATTATGTGCGTTCTAATCAGTGCGGAAAATGTGTCGAAGTTCATGGTAAGATAGTAAATCCATATGAAAATATAGGGTTACTAGGGGATTTGGGAGAGGACCATTATCCGCCTTAAAGCGGAAAACTAAAAACAGAATGTTTTGCATTGTAGCTATCAGCGCGCTATTAGCCGACTAATGTGCTACTAATGCGCCACAATTTTGGTGCCATAGCTCATTTGTAGCTCAAATGTAGCCGGTTAGTAGCGCACTATTAGCCGACGACGTGCTCCGTGGGCGATTACGCGAGCACAAGTTTACCCGGTGGGGCACTCACCGACCCGAAGTCACAAATCTGGAAACACTGTGCATAAACAGATCAATAAATTTCGATTGTAGTAGTTGTTGAAGCGAAAAAAAGAGTATGTGGTTAATTCTCGAAGAATCACATGCAACATAGTTTGTCCAGTGGTAAGATCTTCAAAATAGTCACCTGGGGGTCCCGAGTTCAAACCCCGTCACCGCCGTCCATCTTCACCATTTCTGTATTGTGCGAGGCAGCACTTGTATGACCACCAGTGACTATCTTCCTTTACTTTTGTTGTACTTTCCCATGATCAATAAACCGAAAAAGGAAGTAAAACAGTTGTATAAAAACCACTCTTTCAACGGACACACCTATCAAGACAATCATCACCCAGCACGCTTGCAAGTCCCGATGCTATTGTTAGGATGACAGGCCATTGCATTCCTTCTTAACTAATTTACTTTTTGATCACGAGTTTCGGCTGGAATTGAGACGTAAAAATACACATTTTTAGGCCCCAATACTGTATGTAGGTAAATCAAATCAACTAAGTGCTTTATGTACCCCGAAGATCAGGAAAATTCATGGTGTTGTGAAGAGCGCAAGAAACCATCCAAACGACAAAGGTCGATTGATTAAATACGGGGGGGGCTAATGAAATGAATNGCTACATTTGTTGTTGCATGAAAATAGTGCTTTTTAGTAAAGTGTTAAGTTTGTCTTTGCCAGTTGTGAACCTTTAACCTTATGACCGAGAACGTGAGTGGATTGAACCGTTCCACCAAGGACAGTCTAATTAAAGGGACTCACTGTGCGATAGCGGTAGTGGATAATAGTTAATTTATGACTGATTTCTGTAACGATGTTTAAGAGTGCCGAGCAAACATGTATGTAGTAGACAGAAAAGTAAAGGCCTCAGTGTATGGTCGGGGTGGGTGTCTACTAGGGTTGCGGCTGGTCACCCTTCCCTTACACCTGGCGCGAAATGCTCCCATATGACCAAGAGTCTCAAATAGTCTCTGCTGAGGAAGTCCTACTCACTGCCTTATCGTGGCAGAGGTGTTTTCCAATTAAAGTGTGAGAACGAAAAGCCGACATCCGGGGCTATAACCGGGTTGGTGGACCACTGGTAGTTCAACTACAGGAGTTGGCCAAAAACCCTGATTCCAAACTAACCAAGAGGAGGCGTACGAACTACACACACACCTTTTCGGTTGTGGCAGTGGTTACCTGCTCGATAGAGCATTGAGGTGTATTGGGCACCTTGGACGTTTGACCCCGTCCGAAGGGCGAATGATCCGATAAACTGGACACTAGCCTGCAATGGATTGCGGTTTTCACACACCGCCCCGCTGCTTTGCGGGTCATGCTTTGACTAACCGAAGGCTCCGGTTGTGGATTACCAAAGAAAATTCACCTGCCTTGGACTGAGCAATCGGGAGTATCCCACCCACATGCAAATCATCGGACGTCTTTCTTTATATAGAGATTATTGTACCATGATTTGTTTGGCACACAGTCTAGATTTAGATTTCTGTGAAAATATATATGCTTATGATCCGATGAGGTTTTTGATGGTTTTGATCCAAACAGTAGAATATACCAAGCTTTCATCAAAACATGAAAGTTGGTGAAGAAGAACAAGAACAGAATGTTCGGAAAGTTCAATAATTTCGGTGAAGATGTGTGATACTGAAGAGGATTTTATCTTTAACAACAAAAGAGCAATTTCCAAGAAGGATTTGGTTCAATTTCCACGGTGTATTCATCGTGTATACATCAAACGAAGCGTGAACTGAAAACCTAGGAAGCACTGGACAGCTGTTTCGACCTGGTTGGATCTCTTCAACAGTGCGAATCCATCGATCCAACTTGGGATCGTACCCAGGACTTCACGGACAGAACGCAAGCATACTACCCACTACGCCACCGGGTAGCCGATCAGACCGCTTTTCATTTTCTATTTACGCGATATTGCACAACCCATCTTGGCGAGCATGTTGTGGGCCACAGACCCTGCACAACTCAGCACTAGCCTCGGTCGGAAAGATTCACAACCTGACTACTTATTTCAAGTTCATGCTTCGTTTGATATATACACGATGAATACACCTTGGAAATTGAACCAAATCCTCCATTACTCACTTGAAAACAGCAATTAATAGATTGCAATAAAATATGGTCGGCAATCAATGAGAACATTTGAATGTATAAGTTAGCCACATTTTCCCCGGTCATTACTCGGAATCACCAGAATTGATTTTTCTTGAGTAGAAATCATCTGAATTTTATGTTCATCGTCTCATTTGGGTTTAGAACCCTGAGACTCTTGCTCTAATGACTGCATGGAAGTCCTGTCTTGGTGGGGGGCTTTCGATTGGAGTTAACAGATTGTCGTCTGTGTCTCCCTTCGTTGCTGTCGGGTCAACTGAACTGACTATCACTGAAGACGACAGCTGAACAAAGAATGAATTGGCAATTGGGTTCAGCCATGGTATGAGCTGGTTGGCACAGTGGTAACGCACACGCTTTTCATGCGACGGGTCCGGACTTCAAATCCCATACCGGATGGTGGATATGCATTACTGATGAGCTCAATCTAATAAGAGCGAAACTCGAGTCTAGTGCTTCGGACTGTATGGTCAACTCGATGAACTGAGGATTGTGCGAAAAGGCGGAGTCCAAAAGTTAGTCAGTTCAAATCAATAAACATCAATTATCCCACATCACTACTCACAAAGTGACTGTGAGCTACATGCGAATGTACAATTGAAGTATGTTGCTTTGCATGTGTAGGGTTACCTGGGTCAACTGACATTTGTGCACGAAAATGAGATCTGAGTAGGAGTCTTTCAAAACCAAAATGAAATTATCTCGCAATATTATTCACGAATGCTCCTGGCAGTGAGGCTTTCATTAGATAGAGAATTTGACAAGACCATAAAAAGCATTCAAAGGTCACAGGATTAAGATATTGTAGTGTAGTGAAGACACGGGCGCAGCCATATTGATTTGATTGTGAGTCGTGTGCATGTCTTCTTGAATCTTTTGGTTCATGGTTGCTTTTTGTATTTTCCCTGTCTTGCAGGTCGTTTGGAAGCCCTCTCCACAGAGGACTTACTGTAACTGTAACTGTGTATTGAGTTCGTCATTGAATAGCCAGAGATCGTGCGGCCTTTTGTGAATACTCTAATTGTATAAGATCTCGGCCTGGGTTACCCGGACTCAATCTGTCAGTGTATTTCGAGGGGGATTCAGAACCGGGGTCGGTCCTGCATACTACAGTAGTACTGTATGCAAACCCTCGCCAACTTAGTGATCTGATGAGTTTGTCATGTTATTTCTCAGAATACTTTGAAGGATGAAGTAATTTGGTTGGTGGTGATGATCCGGTGATGAAGGTTACCCAATTATCACCCCAGAGGATGTGTGTTCGAATCCCACCACCACCTGACTTCCCTCATTATGTGTTGTTTGACTACCCTTTCATTAGTCACTCCCTACGCCCCCTCCCCCCCCCCACACACACACCTAATAATATCATCATACTAAATTCAATAGAAAGGAAATAAAAATATGACAGAAAAGAAAAGAATTCATATCACCCTGCTACGATACAAAGCGCCTGAAAGTTACCTTTTGTACAAACACAATCTGGCTTCTTCGGCATTGGGAAAAATCCATTTTTTACAATAAAATTGCTAAACGAGTTTGTACGCGTTCTGAAACGCAGTTAAAAATCGTCTCTAGTTTATGCAAAAATGGAATGCAACTTACAACTATTTTTCAGTTAGAAGGATGTCGGTGCTAATTAGCTGATTTACAATCACATGAAATAAGGCTTGACGAGCCAGTGTATCACTGAAGAGCAACTCAGAATCATTCAGTGGTGAATCGAGTTCGTAAACCATGATTAACTATAGAACGGCATTAAGACGACAGAACATAATCGATGCTTTGAGTAATACCCAAACTGTTGCGATTACATAAAAATTTACTGAGGCAAATTCAATCAAAGTCAGCGTACTTTGTCCGCTGGCCCAGTGAATTTGTTTGGAAAATGTTCACACGTGAATATTTATAAATTAAACGTGCGTAGTGAGCGAAGTGAAATGCATTTTCCTCAAGAGAACTGTTTTGTTTTAGATGGAAAGAAAACGAGAAAAAATTCGTTGGGGCCTACTTCCGGTTTGCGCATGTTCATAAAGGTCAATATTTTGTACATGGCATTTACGTAATCGTAGTTTATAAAAGAGTAAGCTGCATCCACGAGTTCTGTTTGCACGAAGTGTTCTGCACAATCTGTCCTTGAGTTGGTGCTCTCGGACAGAATATCGTGTGTGGACGCTGTCATTGACTTTTGTGTCACTACAATATTGAGATTAGCAAATTTTCATTTATTTGAATGTAACATCCATAGTGATTCCCCAATATGATTCGGTTTAGTCAAATCTAAATTACTCTATCTTTGTCTTGGTGCTTTCATGCACCGATTTCCATGGCTCATATTCGGCCACCTATTTGACTGATTAATGAAGAAAGAGTTAATGCCAGAGTCAAAAAGCTGAAATTAGAATCAAGGGAAGAATAGAGAAAACGCATAGAATTAATCTACACAGAAAGAGAGCAGGCTTTTAAAATTCATCGTTTGCAACAATCATTAATATCACCCACTATCTCCAACCATCGATGAGATTGGTCGCGAAAACAGCAACCGGGGAGCCACACGTGACTGACAGGACTGAGCTTGCTGGTCAAGGGTTTTATACCCCAAAACCAGATAATAGTTCGACCACCATTGATCTTCTTCCAACCAACAGCTTCTGCAGTAAACGTTGCAATCCAAGGAAGTTCACCCAGTGGTATGACACAGTCCCTGCACTATATAAAAGTCTAGCATTTTCTTTGCTGCACAGCAATAATTTCTTTATGATTTGCACCAAACCGCTCCATTTTTTTAATTTTTTATTACACACTTTCGTGTGATGAACAGCAGACTGGGGAGCCTCACGGTCACGAGGACCTGCTATTCAGTGATGGAAACCGGTAACCTAGGCCCCGTGGGACCTGGAGTGACGAACCACATAAGGCCCCGATAGGTTAGGCGTGGTATTTGACCGAACAACAGTAAAGCTACCTACCGCTGGTTTTGTCAAACATTAGTGAAATATGGGGACGGCAGCGGTGTTCGAACACTGATAAGTTGCGTTTTATCCTCTCTTAATTGGCATGTTCATACATCGTTTAGTAGTAGAAGTAGCAAGTTTCAACAGATACTTAATCATTAAGGAATGGTTAATTGTCCTGTCAGCACCAAACATGTATTGTATTGGTAAAATCCAATCCAATCATCAGCCGGCTGGGGGAAATAATTTCCGAGATTCGTCCACCAGGAGAGATGAATCTGTCCAAAAATAAGCATTTTATCTTTCCCCTTGGATTCCCTGAAGGAGTGAGATTGGGAGCCGAAGAAACCTAATTTTATGGCAATATATTTTGAAGCACGCAGTGCTCGTGCCCAAATGTAAGTAAAATAACAAAATAAAATAAAATAATTCCTAAAATCCATTTTATTCCACACAATTATTCGGCCCAAACAGGGTTCAAAAAAAGATTTATCTTACATGTTTCGTTATCAATAATTTGAGAATAGAATTTTTATATTCCCTCTCTCCAACTACTGTACAAGACTGCCAGACTATCCAAGAAAGGGCAACTTTTATTTTACAAAATGATGAAAACAATGGGTTCTTACTCAATTTGATAAATATTACGCACGAGTGTCCAGTTCAGTGATATTGATTCCGAATGTAATCCAGTAATTCATGCCTTTTGGTATTAGGAATCGCATGGGATAAGACCTATTAAGTAAGTATTTGGCAAAAGGTCTCCATTCAATCCTGTAAACTTTAGTTTTTAATCCCTGACTTCCTGGAGAAAAATAACGCCACTTCATAAATCGTAAAAACAATCGAGCAACCGTGATATTTCGTTAGTCCTCGGTCTTGTATTGTGAAACAACAGGATATCAAATGAAATGCCTCAGTAATAGAAATATAAATATCTTTTCAAGGAAATAAATTACCTAAGAAGGTAGATATTTGATTAAAAACACGGTAATTCTTATATGATTCTTAATATTCATCAACAATAAATAAAACATTACTAGGTTTCCATACCACATTCGTTGAATTTCATATAAAGAGATCGGTCTTTCAGGTCCATATTGCAGTGATTTAAAAACTTTGATGTTCTCTCAATGAGATCTCATCTATATTGCACTCACTGTATGGAAAAATGTACCCCGTACAAAGTCTTTTCAGTCCTACTCCGAGAAAACGGATGAAGAACGAATTTTGTTCTTTACTTTATGCTGTTGCATCCCAAAGTAGAAATAAACGTTTGCAAGGAAGCCGCTCATTTCCGACTGCAATATATGATTGTGTAAAGCTGTAGCATCATAACGGGAACATTTCTGAACAATGAACAAATACATAACTTCACAGACATCTTCAGCTAATCACATGTTTTAGGTGCCCCGGTTGTAGGTGTTCTCTTACACAATGCAAATTGAACCATTTTCTGAAACGTGAGAAACAATATAGTTCACTCATCGCTATCATAACTGTTTCTGTTCATATATTCCTCTCTCTGTTTCAACCAGAGTTTCTTCCAACTCTGACCAAATTAACCAAGATCAATTAAATTCCGTTTAGCACTACGAACATCTACATTTATATTTTTTGAATATTTGTCTTGCATGCCTTCTCACAGATAAGTGAACAGAATCTGCTGAGGAAATTATGATCATGCATGACTGGATAGGTAACCCTCAAATTCACTCGAGCGAACAATAGCACAAAACACCCATACATGATCGCCAATTAAATCAAATTTACTGAGTAAAAATTTGAGGGAACATTGATTGGTTCCTGCATCAGATGGAAAAACAAGCAATTGGCTCAATAATAGTAGTTGACAAAATATTGAAAATCGGTTCTCGTAGCTCGGGTGAACTGAATTCCATTTCGCCTGTTCGCCGAGCTTGGCAATTTGTTTGCAAACGTTTCATCACCAGCCGAGGTGGCATCATCAGTGCTTGTGAAGTGGCAGTGTTCTGTCTGTACCCGTTTGTTTATATATGCGTTCTTCTCCACCGGCTATTTTCGTCCCCTGTTCTCACTGTGTTCGACTCGGTCCGCCGTTGAACTGTTGCGAGCGGGTGGGGGTGGGAGAGGAGGAAGTTGTCCTTTCGTCCCGATTGCAGTTTTTGTTCGTTCTCAGGTCACGGCGTGACCTTTGTTGCGTCATTTGGTCTTTCAGTCGTGAAAACGTAATTGACTTGGACGGGAACATAGTATTCAGCTTTGCTG
>UZAN01041385.1:34969-48031 GCA_900618425.1 Echinostoma caproni | reverse complement strand
GGGGAGTTGCCATGGGATAGACAACTGCTACATAAATTAAATGATACGGAAACAAAGTATCAAGAGAACAAATCAATAACCTCAATGATACAGTTTCGGGAGCACCAGTCATATCAGAAAGGAGTTTCAAAATGTCGACATACGAATCTCTAGGTTTGAATGACCAACACCGATAAACGAATGGTTAGATTTGTCCTTTTATACCTGAGGAAAGACTGGAAAGCTGTTTAGGATCAACCTTACTACACCGTTGGAAATTTCAGTTTTCCGAGTATTAAAACAACTTATCCTAGTGTCAATCGGGATTGCCTTAAACTAGACCGTGGATTTCCTCACAGCGGCCAGGCTCACGTAAGTTTCGAGCCCACATGATATGTGGATAATCCCCATGCGGCAAAGAGTTCTCAACCACCTATTGCAGCGCTACGAATGAGAGACGGTTGTGCTACTCGCCTCGGTCACATAGGCCACAAATCCTATGGCTTAACTTGTCGGTTCACCTCGCATGTACGCATACACGTCTGTGTGCATGTGATTGCCCATTTGTCTCCTTGAGGAATGAGATTGAGGCATATCCCACTGATACCGACGGATCATTCTTGGTCGACGTTCGCATAGAAGCATAGACCCAATTGTAACTTGAGAGTATTGAAAATGGTCACTCCAATCCGATCTCGGAAATGAAATTATATATCTCTATGAAGCGAGCAGAGATTGACAAAGTATACCATTATTTGTGTGATCACCATGTAACTTATAAAAAGGATTTTAGGCCCAAACATTGGCATATTTTTCAGTGAGGCACTTTTTTGAGTATGGATGTTTAGTTGGATAATCTTTAATGCTTAAATCATACAGTTCTATTGGTGTATTCTTCCACTGTTGATTCCTTTCTTCAGAATCGCTTGGTGTTTTTTCGCCTCATTGCCCACTCTATCGCTCCTTATTTGTCCCACTAACATTCGTTTCTATCTGGTTATCGATTTCTTACATAATCAAGCGAGTGCTTAGTTTTCCCAGTCTCTGGCACGTATGTGGACGTGCAGATACACGTATATGACTTCAACCACACGCGTTCTCTTGTGACCTCTATTGTCCCTTAATATTGATTGCTCCATGTTCCGTCTGACCTTGTTCTATACCGGTTCACCGCTTATCATTTATCGATTATGTACCGGATTGACGTCCGATGATACAGTGACTCGCAGATACTGAACCTCGAAATTCGTGTCAGAACACAAGGCTGGGGAATCTACTTGTATTGTTGCATAATCAATCATGAATTAATGGAAATACAACGGCATACCTCAAATTAGAGGTAACCCGGTCTGGACAAAACAATCGGTTCTACACCACAACATCAAACGTGCCAGGAAAACACTCAGTTGGAAATCGGAGGAGGAATGCGATGTGGGTATAGCGACAGTGCTATTTAAAGGGCGGTGAGGACCAATCACAGGGATGGGATAGCGAAGTGACACCAAAGTCGCCGGGGGGGGCGACAGACGGCAATCGTAATCACGGTGCAATTGAGAGAATAGACAACGAACCCGAGGAGGGTGTCTGGGGTGGTTAAGCACACAAGGTGGGAGGTAGCATGTGGGTCAAAAAATAACTAATTGCGAGAAAGTGACAACAGGGAAGACGGTAGGATAATCATAGCGGGTGGGTGATGAACTGTTGACCACAATAACACGAGGCAGTTTCTATGCCGGTGCCAGATAATTGATAGCGATAATGGATAGAGCGTAGAACGAGTGACGACAGTTACTACGACACAGTTTTATTTGGGGTGGCGATACTATATAGATCTTTTCAACTTCAAGTGAATCCGTTTTAACTTCAATTGAATCCGCCGTAACTTCAAGTGAATCCGTTGTAACTTCAAGTGAATCAACCGTAACTAGGATAATAGGATAACAATTGCGATAATTACCATGAAACAGTTTTCATGTAGGATGGAGATAATAGATTATGGTAACAGGTTGGACGGAGAAGGGGTCACGACAAGTAAGATGAAATTTGCTATGTGGGGCGGTTAGGTCATCCTAGGGGAAATACGGAAAAGTGCAAGCTGAATGGGGGAACGTAGCAAGTCCCGACCCTGTGGGCGAAAGTGATCAAACTGGGATTTGGTTGGGACCGCACATGAATTGTTGGGATTTTTACAGAGTACAGTACGTAATTTCATTCAGACAATAAAGCATCCTAGAAACAAGTGAACCACCTACGCACATGTGGCCCGTTCTGGAAGTCACCTGTCCACGTACATTGACACAAACACACACACGCGCAAACACACACCTATCGTTGTTTGTTGAGAGGTCGCATGGTGTGTTCCCAATTCTGTTGTGATTGGTTCATCCTTTGAGAGCTTCATATCACTGTCTGACTGGACTTATTTTGTTTGACTCCGTGTCTTTTGATCACATTCTCTCTTTGACACAGCAGTCAGCTATACCCCTTTGAAGCGCCTTGATTGTAAGGTGTATTTCGACACTATCGAGTGCTGCCATATTCCTATTTGACGCATGTATATCTGAAAGTGCCTTGACGAGTGTCCTAATCCAGCTACCTCACGAATCAAGGTTTGTATATTATTTATCATATCATTAATTGATTCGAATTAATAGTACCGTATCAGTAGCCAATCTTAGTTTTCATTGCGTTGGAACCGAGACTTTGCGCGTCACTTATCGCCAGATTTAATACGGGAAGGCAGTTCGGTCTAATTTCACAGAAAAGGAATTTTCATCCACTATATGCTCCCACCGTAACATAATCCAGTTGGATTGAGGCTAATGTGTGGCAATCATAAGTGCCATTTCAAAATGCGGCCTAGTCAATTTTTCGCTAAATAGCAGTTAATTTACAATATTGAATTTGTTAAACGTAGCTGAGAACCGTAATAAGTAAACTGCCATACTCTCTTAGAATGGATACGGTAGTGGTATGCGATAATACACTTTCAACATTTGATCTCTAAGAACGTAAACACCACCATAGGGTGAAAGTGGGATGAAATTAATCTTAGGTCAACTGAATTATTCTGTGGTGAAAATTTCGAAGATGGGAGAAGGAAGAAGTGCTAAAGCAAATCAAACAAGAGCATTTCGTAATAATGCGTCTTTAATGTGTGCGCTGTCAACAGTAAAAACAATGTTTTCCTTTTCTATAATACTTAACAAATCATTCCTAAATACCGATGGGCAATACAGATTGATGTGGTCACGTGATTAAGATCAGCAAAATATCGATCTGGAGTTTGACCTCTACCACTGCCGCCACCCATATTCACCATTTCTTCATTTTAGTTTGTATGACCACAGTTCCCTTTCTGAATACTGACTTAATAGTGTTTTTAATTAAACAAACAAAAAGAAACAAGCAAAAACGTTTATTGTATATTTATTTATAATTACTCCATTTATATATTGGTATGAGATGGTACTGGAATTATCACAGTACAAAAATACAAACTAAACATTTCCCGAAAGCACGAACACTGTTTCCTTTGGATCTGTTCAACAGTAATAGTCACTTCACGAAGCAAATCTAGTTATTTTAATTGCAGTCACTAATCATGCACTTGAGCATGCTTGATGGACTGATGACTGTCGGCAGATGTTTTTCCTGGGTGTAACCCAATTATGCGAACAAACGAATCACGCACTAAGTTATCGTAACAATCTAAACCTATCTCACGCACCTGTTGGGCACACATGTGCGTTTTTTCCTATTCGGACCCACAATAAATGAATCACGTGACCACAATTGTATTCTCAAGAATGGCCAATAACTTCCTATCTTAAACGAACAGATATCGAAATGTTGTCAGTGGGATTTTCGTAGTACCATTCGTTATAAAAATATGTCCCCGTGGAATTAGGTTATTCGTTTTAAATTTGAAAAGCACTTATCATACACGGAGAATATATCGTGAATGTAGATGACTTGTCGTTTTCGGATGCTGTAGTGAAATGCATTTCGTCACTAGATTGCGTAGCTTCTTCAATCCGTACCGTAAAAGAGAATGAATGTGAATTCATATTCCACGTTTGATACGCGGAGGTAGTGTTTAATTTTATTTCGGGTTGCTATCGACAACCATCCGCTAGTTGTCAATACGGTTAACCCGTTTATTTGTCTAAATCAGGTACTTGCCTTTAATAATTTGTCGTAAAAATAAGATTCGTGAATGTTGCTGCAAGGAATTCCTGATTTCAAACCAACCAAGAGGAGGCGTATGAAGCACACACATCCCTCCGGTTGTGGCAGTGGTAACCGGCTCGACTGGGTATTGAGGCGTATTGGGCACCTTGGACGTTTGACCAAGTCCAAAGGGCGAATGATTCGATGAACTGGACACCGGCCCCCAATGGATCGCGGTTTTCACCTACCGCCCCACTACCTTGCGGGTCAGGATTTGGCTAGTCAGCGGCTCCGGCTGTGGATTTCTCAAGATAATTCACCTGCCTTGGTCTGGGTAACCTGACAGTATTCCGCCCACATGCAAATGATGGAACGTGTTTCTTTTTCATAAATAATATTGTCCCACAATTTGTTTGCCACAATCTGGATTCAGACGTGTGTGAAAAAAGATATATATGTAATATCGGAACTGTGTGTTGTCAGTTAATTTATTTTCGAGCCGCGGAATAATCGGTAGGGAAGAGGCAGAAGCACAATCAATTGAAGAGTGCTTCTTTCAACCCAATAGGGACATCGCTGTAGTTAAAGGAATCGATATGAGATACAGTAGTTTTAATTACATAATCTCTCTGTTCTGAATCTTTATAATCATTATCCCCGTGTTTGTTCACCCATGTTCAATTGAATTTTATGATGACTTAACGATCATTTTCTTTCCACTTGAGCCCACGCACGTACTTATGCAATTATCCATATGTGGTATTCTTTTTGTAATATTCCGACCCAGTTATTGCGCCCAAACAGCCGACTGAGAAGAGACGCAATTGACGGCTAATATCGATATTGTTCACAATGTGTTACTTGTTTTATTCCGTTGGATAAAAATGAAAGTATGTTTTCGACAAATGGAGTCGATTAGTAGAAAACACAGAAGTATGGATAGAATAAATTGGGTCCCTGAGTCTGACACATTTCTCAAACAAATATTTTCTTCTCCTTAGAGCATGAAAAGCGAGTTGGGAATAAAGACGGGTTCGTTTACTCGATATCTTATAGTGAAGACAGATCATACGGTGATCATTATTGATTGATAACCGGTATTCTTTTAAGCAAATGAAACAAATCTGGACTATTCACAATAATGCCACGGGAATTACCATTAATTCTATTGGGGAAATTTGCAAGGTTAAATCAACCTAAGGTAATCAGAAAAGAAGTGACAACGAGGTTAAATTCGTTAGCAATAATTCCCAAAGAATGGTCAATGCAAGTGGCCAATTGTATTGATATAGACTAAGTAAACAGTTTTACATCGGAGGTGGATTAATCAGGAATATCGTGGATATTCACAAAGTAAATTCATCCAGATCGACTGAGAAAGTAGGACTGGTAGCGAATGAAGGTCCAAACATTTTCCTGATTGAGAAATTCAACATTAAGTGAGTGTTATTAGACCAACTAGGGTGCCCACTCCGATGTCACCCACTCCTGTTGTGAACATTCATTACCGGCCACTCCTGAAAATATCAAAACCGCTGGCTCCAATGACCTTGTTCTCAATCTCTTGGTGTAACCAACATTCCGCGAGTAAAATTACTTACACATTTATGCATTGTTTTAAAAGTATTAAATTCTGGATCTCATTCATTTTTCCCGCGAGTTAGCAACTGTCACCTGGAAACGAAACTACACAGAATCGTCATTCTGTTGATGGAACCTGGTGGCAGCGAAAATCACTACCCACTGTTATCTATACTACATTGACATGTTATATTGATTGCCATTTCTTAGCCGTTTGTAGCGATTCCTCAGGGGTAAGCGAGAGCCGAAATTCGGAAAATTCAAAGAAACACAATTACTAGTGCTCGAGGAGCTGTGGGACAGCACATTTGGCCCAGAGAATTTGATAATACAAACGTGCAAAATCGACTATTTGAAGTGCAAAATTGTGAAAATTGTCTAATTTTGTAACGACGTAGGTCAAATTCAATAGTCCCGCGTGTACTTTCACAGGAAAGCTAATACGATTTCACATGTACCGTAAGATGTAGCAAAATAGTGATTCAGATTTGGTCCAATAGATTGAGTCACATAGTCTTACCTTCATTAGCCTGATTCGCTTCAAATCATGATACAGGTTTATTCGAAACTGAAGCAACGTTTCCCTGTGGAAAAACTTGTGGGTTCATTTAGGCAATAGCATTTATAATAGAGATTTTTTCCAAATAATAATAAATAAGCCTTGGTGAGTCTTTATAGACGTGACTTTTCTGATTCGTTTATACTCATCCGATAAAATGGTTCACAGTGTAGCGGATACTCCCATTTCGTCAGTAATGGTCGACCTAGATCATGATGAGTTAAGAAGTAACTAAAGAGAATGAAACAGTTTTTTATTTACAACAATTTAACATTGATAGTAATTAAGATTTAAACTTTGTGTACACTAGTAGTCGACTGGTTTGCCTTTGTTGTTTAGGGCTTTTTTGAATCTCCTTGGTGTGGAGTCAGCTAACTTTGTTAAGAGTCATTCTCTATTTTTGTGCTCCATCGCTTATCTCACTTTTGCCTCAAATGTTCAATATACAGGTAGCACATTGTCCTCTCTCTTCAGAACAGAAATATTTTTTCAATCACATTGAGATCCGACTATTGGAGGGAAGTGGCATGCACTGGACCTTAGAGTCACGCATTTTTTCTAAGGTATAAAAGCAAGTAAGTGAACTAGAATCCTTAATTAAATAATTTACTAACCCATGGTGAAATATGACACGGAGCATTATTCTGAAAAACAATAACTTTACCAGACGATTCTTTTCATGAAATTCTGGAAGTATTTTCATCATTACAGATACAAATTTCACACTATTCATTGTGCCTTTGACTGTTCGTCTAAAGCACGTCAAGATAGGTCACATTAGGTTACATGAACAGTAATATCATTTTAACTGTAATTCTATCCAAAATTTTATATTCTCTCTCGGATCCTCTCAGCATGTTCCGAATGAGGAAGCCTGATGCAACTTATGTTTATAAAAACCAACAAACAGCGGCATTCCGACAACCGGTCAGTTGATCACTCTCAAACAATATACAATAAATGCAAAATTGATTGAAGTCTTCAAGAGATAAACCATTTCACCCACATGGATGATGGATCAAACTGCTGGTTGTGTGAAACGGCATTTAGTGACGTCGGTTGGAATATATTTTGACTGGGAAGGTTATTAGCGATCAAATATTTTCTGTTGAGTCCGCTTCAAGGCAAAAATAGATCAGGGTCGTTTGACAACTGAAGGCCAACATTTGTATTTCCTCTGATTGAAAGGTTTGTGCTGACTGCTTCGTTGTTTGGTGGATAGAACCGTCCACGGGTGTTAGAACCTTTAAAGCGCTTTTCTCAGTGGGATTGAAAATATGAAGGTTGTAGGGCCTCAGATATCACCTGACGGATTGTGTTAGTTTGCAGGATTAAGTTTGCATTAGGAAAGTACTGTCACACCTAAAAGCACAGATGGTCCAAACGGATTTGTGAACTGTGACAGCATTGCGTTTCTCATCAGAAATCATCGTAAGCCCCTGAATCGATAAGTGACTAATAGTCACGTCGTTCACTACACTCTGAACCAATGGCAAGTCATATTTGATGTTCGGATACAGCAAATTTTATTATCACTTACAACAAATATTCCTCATCTGTTACACGAACACCGTAAATGATGTATGTTTGTCTTCATCGAGCACTTGAAGTCGATACAAGCTTTTTGATTCTTATGCACGCACAAATCAACTGTCTATGATTCCGTCACGTAACAGCTATCCCAGGCGCCCATCTACATGATTGACGATCTGTGTTTTGCCGCAGCCATTAATTTGATGTCTTGTTTCTCTTCTTCTAGTTATATTATCTATCTACTAAAGTTGGACGATACTGCATTTCATGAAGCCCCATGTTAAATAATCTTCATTTGAGATTATTAAGCTTGGATTAGTCCGTTCGATTGTTTCGAGGGACCAGGCACTCTTGATAGTCTTGAGTGTGGGTTTACCTCCTTGGAAAATCGTAATTCCCCACGTGGTACTGCATTCAAATGTGATAGAAATGTTTGTAATAACTGACAAAGAGCACCGCAATTCGAGTCTTGACAGGGACACAAAAAGTAAGCACTGCTGACTAGTCCCAAGAAGGACGAAACAGCTGTCCTGGTGCTCTTTGTCAGTTATTACAAACATTTCCATTGCGTGTGAATCTTCATTTGAATTTGTCGAACGGTACAAGCTCTCCACCCACATTATATTTCGTATACTGAAAGCTTCTCAGTTTAAGGGCATCTATTGTTTGGCAGCTTTCGACTGATTGCTTTTCTTTCCCCGAATCATGGCTACACAATTGTTGAGCAATAAATAAACCGAAACTGAAATATATTCTACTAGTTACTTTACTGGTGACCAGTATCAATAGTCATCAAACAAAATTCCAGTATATTCTTGTTAATATAAGTCCTTGGACTGATGGTGGGAGTGGTAGTGAATTATAATTTAAAATACTCTGCTAAAGTTAATAATGAAATCTGCTGTCTCAGGACTCGTGTCAGAATCATGGTGTATGAGATCACGCACTTCTATCTCTCCATACGCGATACCAGACAATTCAATCCTTAAAGTTACTTTTGTTTACGCGCATCGGTTAAAATCAAACGTGTTCTTTCGGACACGTGACTAACTGTGTTCTATTAGAAAGATATTTTCACTTTTCTGTTCGTGTAGCGTTCACGTTATATATATATATATGTTTATGTAATAAATTGGCAAAACTCTCAGGAGCTTATACAAGCTTCAGCAGATCTGTATTGCACTGACCTGGATACCATATCACCGTATGCAGTCTCGCTAGTTAAAAGACCTTGAATCAGTCGATGCCAGTCATCAGATGAACTCATTTAAACCAGACAATTTGCCTTGTACGGTGTGGTAACAGGATCAGTTGAATGGACAATAAAATCACTTGTTTGGTGACAGGTATAAACTATTTACCCGAGTGATTTTTTGGTATCATATGTCGTCAAGTTACTACATTGGGATATTATTTATAACCTTTTGTTTTCATACTTTATTCGGTTATTACAATAATGAATACTATGGTTTACTTTTATCGGTCATGTATTTTTTGCTACATTCATCACACAGATGGACAGAGTTGACCAGGATTCGTGGCACCCGCAACGAGTGTAGAGAAGTATCTACTCCTAATTAAGTATCCAAGGCCGGTTCAATTTCCGATTTTTATTGAACATATTCTATACAAAGGAGGAATTTGTTTCATTTCTAGGTGTTGTGAACGTGGATGAATTCGTGGTTCAGTCTTAACTTCTTTAAGATCAAGAGTATAAAGCCAACAGTATCAGCCAATCGACAGCGTTCGTCTGAACAGAAGTAGCCCACGTGATATTGGTCACACTGTTGCACCTTTTCAACCAATCACCGTAAAGTAAATTTTTCGGTTGGGATGCAAGTCAAAGATGCATATCCTCGAGAGGATGAGAACAATTTGTGTTTTAGTCATTTCCTTCAGCGGATTTTGGATTTCTAACTGGCCGCTTTCATTTAGTTTATCGCTGATGACTTCCACGACAAACGCGACACCGATCGTGTACAACAACTTCGCTTTTCCACCCATGAATGAACTCAATGTCACTTTGGTTTGTGTATTCTTATCTTTCGGTGCCCTGTTCAACATATACTGTGCCATTTCCATCATCCATTCCCAAATCAGATCACTTTTGACAAAAATTCTGTTTTGCAACCAGAACATCTTTGACGCCGGTTTCATTGTGACCTCAATTTGTATGATTTCCACCAGTAATTTCACCTTACCTTATCCGAACCACCCCGTAAATCCGGTCGTGTGTTTGTTCCTACAAAACGGATTTCTAATCCGCACATTTCGTAGTTTGTTCGTGTTTACTGTGGTTTGTCAGTCTGTGGATCGATACTGGGCGATTGTCTACCCAAGATCGTATCACATAAACAAGTGTCGTTACATTCTCATCTGTTTGTCGAGCATTTACGCTTTCTCTTTCCTTGCTTCACTCTCGCGTCTATTCAAGGTGGCCTCGGTCGACGGGAGGTGTGTTTCTCAAAAAATGCTGTTGAGTGACAGTACAGTGACGATTGTGGAAACCACACTGCGTTACGGATTTCCAATGTTAACCCTAACTATGTTAAATGGCATGGCCACATGGAAGTTATACGAGCTTGGCATAATTCGTTTTCGTAAGTCAGAATCAAAGCTTGAATCACAAAATAACATATCTTATCGTGCGGAATCTAATGAACGATCAAAACAACCTATCTTGATCACGGCAGAAATGCGACTGTTTGTGAGCACAGTCATTTTGGTAGTGGAAATGACGACAATGGAAGTGTTTGCCGTCACCCTGATTTCGTTGGATCTTCGTGGAGTGATAAATTATAGTATTAATTCAATCATACGTGTCTATTACTACATTATAATATCTGTATTTGGCAGTTTGAATCCGTGTTTGGAAATTTTCACACTTTCTGCATTGAGAGAGACCATGCAGAAGCATTGCAAAGCTTGGATTTCGTTGTGTTCCAAACCTAAGACGTCCCGGACCACTGAAACCGAATGAGCAGTTAAGGTTTGGATAGCCCAAATGACAGTTACCCTATGAGTCTTTCATCAACCAGTTCGTTTTCTGACAAGTTTAAAGCTCAATGAAATCCGGTTGACTGGAGAACATGGAATTGGATATCGGTGTTTTGGATTAACTTAGCACGACTGATCATCCGACCGGTGCATCAGAGACCAACATAGACTGAAGCTGTGACGGCAGCAGCAGTAGCAGCAGCAACACCCTCATCTGGTTGGTACGCGAATAAACCATTTTCTGTCACAACAAAGGAATACAAAACGGATCGCCATTTAGAAAGGATTCCTCTCAACGGGATTTGAAAGAAACAAGGCAAGATTACATTGATCATCCAATTCACTATTCGAATCATTCTTCCTTGATTGTACACATTAGGTTCCATTGAACATGAAATGAGATTGCTTGGAGTGTTTTAAAAAAGCTACAGTGTCGGCTGGCACCGTATCCAACTAACCACGGTTTGTTCCTTCAGCAGTCCTTGATAGGTGGTTTAATACACGGTTAAAACAATTAGGAAAATTTCAAGGTGCGAGTTCATACTGATTATTTCATTCCGGTAGAAGAGCACGGGAATAAGGAGAAATAATAAGTTGTTTTCGGTAAATAGGTGAGCGCAAGCTTGTTCAACTAACTGAAATTGTTGCGTTTCGATGAGTCCCCTTGATTTTCTCCACTCCTGTTGTATCCCACCCAATGTTGTGATTTTGCGCCAACCGTTCGGATCTAGGAGCGCTAAACATTTCCGCGCCCTACTGACCACTTATAATGCGACAGAATTAACCTTCTACAATGTGCACTTTATCATTTGCCATGCTAAAAATGATAACATGTTCTCTCATATACATAAATGGTCAGTGATAATATCTGCTACAACAATACGAGTGAAGTTCAATTGCGATGAATGCAGAAATATGTGAGGAGCATAAACCACACACTGTTGAAACAAGTGAATAAAACCACATCTGAAAACATTCAGAAATGTGTATAATATAACCCCCGGGCCGATCATCACGGGCGGGGGGAAACCTATAAATTCGGAATCATTCGTTGCGAAATGCTCTATGATGATAGAACAAAGGTTTACTCCTGTTTCTTCTTTCCAACCAAATAATAAAAATCAATATAAAACTTTGGCGGATCAGTGAAGGAATATTAGTTGAAATTTGCCATTCGACTATTGTGGGCTTCAAATTTGTTGGACGCATTAAATTCACTGGAGTTATCGTTTCACCTTTTGCCAATGGTACCTGTCCTTGTCTGTCTATAAACGTTCGTTTGAGGAAAATATACGGTATATCAGTATCTTATTGCATTATTTGGTGACGCGGTGGATAAGGAAAACCCAACGTTTCAATCCCTATATTTCCCAACAACAGACCAAAATTATTATTTTAGATAGTAGCTGAACCCATTTGATCAGGTACTTTATACTCCCTGGAAACAGACCTCGTGCACAACTGTACGATGTGGTGGAATCGAAAGCCAAAACACTATATGATTACGACATACCGCTCCCGGTTTATCCGAAAGGTTTTATCTATTCCAGGTGTCTGAAAGCACAAATATTCGAAAAACGAGGTTTTATGTGTTTTCTTTCGTTTGGGTGCGTGACTGGGTGACTTGGTAGTTGTGTGGATAGGTCCTCTTCTGACATAGAACTGTGCGTGCGAGAAAGGGAGAAAAACGGAACGTGATGACAAAATAGGGTATAATGCGAATGAGCCTTTTAATTATTGCAGGGATAAGAAATTCACATCGTCAGTAAGGATTGCAAGGGGGGGGGGGACTCCAGTGTATCGGCGAGCTCGAGGGACAATTAGCTGAGGGAACACGTGGGATGAGTACAATCTAATAGGGCCAGCTGGAGTAACATCCATTTCTATGTGCACAAACGCAGCTTTGTATTCCTTACAGTCACGGTTTTTGCAAATGTTTGGTCAATATACTGTCAAGAAGAAAGTGTTTAAACTCATTCTCTCAGTCACTATCTGTGGATCTGTTCCAAGATACGGCTAGTAAGACGTTCATCAAAACCATTCATTTAAGTTTGTCCTTTGTTAGCTTCAGTTATGGCCAATCAGTTTATTAGAACTGAAAATAATGAGTGGAGGTACATTGAAACCAAGATTAAGTTAGTAATATATCCAATACCCGGCTGAAAGTTGGAAAGCATGTATAGTAATATGTACTCGAAGATCCTCAACATTTGTTTCATTGCAAATAACACTTGATAACT
>UZAN01041385.1:21808-34728 GCA_900618425.1 Echinostoma caproni | reverse complement strand
GTGAATTCTGATACTACCACCTTATCGTGTTCTCAACGTTTGTAATCCAGAAATATCTGCATAGGAAACCCTAATGTCTAAAACTACCAGTCATACCAGTAACCGGTATCGTTGTATTTTAGGAAACCCGGTTAGGAAAACGTGTACCTAAACTGAGTACTGTATTTGCAGTAAAACTGCTCATTGTGACGAGAATCATAAATGGGCAGTTGTTTCCTACTGATCAGAAGCAGGCACGATTCTTTTTGTCCCAGCCGAATGAAGAAATTCGGATGACCATGATGGAAGTGAAAAGCTCACTCCGCGGAAACCTTCAAAACACTATTATCAACGAATCCCGAGTACAACGAGACGGGTTACACAAAACACATGTGAGATGCTTCAGAAACTTACATGATGAAGAAGGATAGTGACATCACGAAACAAAATAAGATTATCCGAGAGTGGATAATGCAAGTATATACTAGTGCACCAGGGAAGATGAAACCAAAGATGTGTTATGAATTTTGTATGTTTTTGGGTAGGAAAAGCAGAGACTAAAGGGATGAAAAACGGGATACAGGATACTGTGGGTTTTTTGCCCAGTTTAATCGACGATTATCCCCTAATCTGAACGCCACCTTGTGCTGTTTCCTATCCTTTAGTAATTTTGTGTACATTATCTTGCTAATAGTTCATTTTTCTGCTTTGCAGATCGCATTTTTTGTTTAAAGTTTCTATCAAGCTCCTACTTGTTGTCTTACGCGATAGATGGCAAAGGTTTACCTGAATAAACGTATTTTTATGACATTTTCTATTCCATCCTGATAACAGATCTGTAGCTATATGTTATAAATCTCTTAGATATGCAGTATGTTTGGCTAGACATGCTGTCCATGCATGTACATAGTAAAACATGTGGCAGAAGGTAGTCTCTTTGCTCGGTTAATTGAGAGTTCGAGGTCTCAGACAAGCCACTGTTNCTGAGCCCAAAGACGAGTCCCCATTTTATTTAATCTTTTTTTTCCGTGCTGCAGAGCGATCCCCAAGTTCGTTTGACTTTCAGACATCCTGTCACAAAACCCTACCTTATCGTCCACACTAGCCCTGTTGGTAATTATTGGACATGAATGTATGCTGAATAGTTTATTATATCTAACGTATTGTTTACTACTTACATTTCATACTTGCAAACACTCCGCCACCTTGATACCGTCAGGGGATATGAATCATAAATTGTGCCGAAATCGTGGTTTACCATACAATAATGTGTAAAATACTGTAGCACACAAGGCTATATTCTCTAGCGATTGCATCTGGGCCGGAACTAAACTTTCTTCCAATTGTGGTCCTAAAACACAGGGTTTAGTATTGAACTTTATGCCGCAGGCTCTCTCCTACACAACTTAATCCAATAAATTCCCATCTTTAATTTAACAGTGTCGAAGTGGGTGTAACACGGTCCATGGATTGTTGAAAGTTCAGGTTGAGCAACCTCACTTCGCGATCTCCCTATATAAACAGCTTTTCATCTTATTTGGAAACAACGGTAAGTTTGTCAGACACGCACTCATCTTCAAAAGGCCCACAGTTGAGCCTACATCAAGAGTTACTTTCAAAACAAGGAGGAACACATATTCTCTGACTATTCATTCTCAGATTTAACTATTTCGCTTTCCAAACATATCATTCAATTTGCTGATATTTAATTCTGAATAGCAATCACTGAACAACATTCGCAATAGATTATAGTTCACATTTTCCTTTCCCGGTCATTTGCACCGCGTACTGCGTATCCGAAAACGTTTTACTCATCCCTCGTTTCTGACGCATAACTGAGTTATACATCTGAGTTGGCAAGCGACGAAGTGCGTTTTATGACACCACATGGAAAGGAGTCAGTTGCACCGCGTACGACGAGAAGCACATTTTCCGGGGTTATATCAACTTAGTCGAGGCGTCATATAAATCTGTTTTGTTCCTGCCCATGGTAATCAGTTGTATTATCACCATAAACAAGTTGATCAATTTAGGCTTTCTGATACTGAGAACGGGGTTCGAAGCATTTCGTGTCTACATCGACAGTGCATTCATTACCTGGCTTGAACAACTGCGTTGAATACTCTAAGCGGCTATTCGTAAATGGGCAGAGAACTCAACTGAATGCCGCATTCAGGTCTGTCTGATAAACTGGTGTCCAGCTGTAGCACTCCAAATGTCGCACAACTGTCTGCGTTTTAATTGCCCATTATATACATCGTATGAAAGTCATTGAAAAATGCAGGATTTGTTCATCAGAACGATAATGACAGCAAAAGAAAGGTAAATTATGTGATTTTCTTCAGCAATTCACCTGGTTCAATATGTACTTTGGCTGTACACAACCAGTAATCCGTCAGAAAACATGTCCATAAGACGCGTTGTGTTTGCCCGCGGTTTCCGGTGGCCCCGGTTATAATAATAACAATTATTATTATTATAAAAATAAAACCGTTAAACAAAAAGGATTCATTTTTAGCTATTTGTCCTCAAACTTATGAATCACAGTATTGACTCATCTATGGTAAACACAACATCCTTTTCAGAGAATATCAGTGATTACCTCGCAAATTACGTGGGGCCAGTTTGCTTCAGAGATTGGCTGTGGCATTCAAAGTGACCACTTATTTTAAATGCGAGGAAAATGTTTGTGATATTCGACAAAGAGCACTGAACAGCTGTTTCGTCCTATTTACGTGTCATCAGCAATGTGTACATTTGGTGTCCCTCCCAAGGAGTGAGACCCACATTCAAGATCATCAACAGTGCCTGTTGCCTGTGGAAACGCGAATGAACTAATCCAAATATTCATCGACTAAATTGACCACATAGTTGTTTGCTCATGTATCATCAGGGTGTGAGCTATATAGGGAGTGGCTTAAAGGAACTTAGGCACGTGACCTAATATCGATTAAAAGAGAAGGAATAGTAACATTTGTTGTATACCGAGTTAGTTATAGGGTTGAAACAGGCACCAAGACAGTAGTTTTCAGAACAACAAGGTGGGTCAGATTTCAGTTAGAAATATTACTCTGTCTCCAGACAGGATAGAGAACATAGTATTTGCGTTAGCAATAGGTGATGCAGTTGCAGGGATCACTGACAGTTTAATGCTGTGAAACAATGATGACAATAACTATCACAATAATACCGAACAATAATCATCTACACTTCCTACTGTCCCAGGTCCACTCAGTCCTATCTGGCAAATGGTGTCCAAGTTAAACGTAGGTAGATCAAACCACAATAAGCAAGTAGTAATTTGTCGATCAAGTAGCGGAAGAATATTGGCGTAATAAAGGAAGGCTAGGATAACGTCACAGACATACGTCTTACACAGATTTGTCAATAAACTGACGGAGATCGTAATAGTCTACTCCCATCTTAGACCCATCATGTCTTCCTCCATCTGAAAGCAGTTTCCGACTCAGTCGACCGCACTGAAATCTGGTACTGCCTCTCACCGAGGGGTGTGCCTCGGAAAGGTATTTCAGTTTTACCGAAGCCGAGTCCGAGCTTACGGTACTCTTTCGCCCGAGTTTACTATGGAAAGTGGTGTTCGTCAGGTTTGCCCTCTTTTTGTTGTTATTTAACTTTGACATAACTTTGACTTTGACTTCGAAAAAGAGCTACTCTCGTGCGAATAATGTGGCGTCGATCTTCTCGCAGGTAGTAGATTGTCTGATCTGGAGTATGCAGATGACATTATGCTGCTAACTGAAGATCCAGGTAGGCTGCAAGCTGTTCTGGATAGTTAAAGGTCTAATTAAGCTCTGTTTGGTATGTAATTTACACCTTCAAAGTGTAAAATCTTGCTACATGCTTGGGTTGACTCAGCTCTCAACCGACTGTGTAATTAGCAGAGGTAACAGATACATTTTGCTATACGGACAGCTATACCTCATCTGGTGGACGCATCAGATATGACGTGTCGGCATGTATGCAGAAGGCTCGATTGGTAATTGCCAAATTGAGACATCTGTGGTGTCACCGTGACATCCAGCTCTCTGTAGACTAAAACGTATGCTACATCAGCAAGGCCAGTTATGTTCTACGGTACAGGGAATGGGCCATTACGGGAACAGGATAAAATAGATTTCAATAAAACAAGTAACACAATATGAGCAGAATTGATATTGGCCATCAATTTCGCGTGCTCTCAGGCAGCTGTCTGCGCACATTAAATAGGTCAAATTTTATCATAAGAATACCATATATGGACATTCACAATTACATGGGGTCAAGCAGAAGGCACTGAGTGGTTGAGTCATCACCAAAGTCATTTGAGTATGAGTAGAAGAGGAGGGGTGGGGAATGTTAGCATAGAAAACGGTTACGTAATGGAAACCGATTAGCAATGGTGGAAAGAGAGTTAGACATGGTTACGTAATACGAAAAGGATGCAACCAGAAATGAATACGAATAGATGCAGAAAGTTCACCGAATAAAAAAATTGTTCAACCAAGTAGGTCAAAGAGAGTTACGTAATAAGAAAATGAGAAGAGCGAAATGTGGGCTTCGAACTTTGAGCACAACGCGGAAAGCTTTGCGTTTGTCGATGCGGTGTCTGGTATCCAGCAAATGTCGTGCCACTGCGCTTGCTGGAAGCTTTCCTCGTCGAAGTGAAGGTTGTTCGGAACATGCTCACTCATTCTGGTCGACAGTCGGCGTTCAGTCCTCCTGACGTACGGCGAACAGTCGGTGTCCGAACACCGCTGTTTACGTCACATTGCATGAGTCTGGTGGGGTAACCGGACAAGCAACCAGTTTTTTATACTGCGAAACTCCTTCCAGTACCACAAGTGACCTCTTTTTACAATCACTGAGGAAAATCCATCAAATTTGACGCAGAGAACCTTTAGAGTGTAAATTAAAGCAAGCAATCAAGTGTTAACGTTTGAATGTAACTTAGCGGTCAAAGCATAATTCTTTCAGGCTCGTTGATAACTTCAGTTAAATATTATTTCTTTGCTCAGGGTATATAACGGTCACTAACCGACGGTGAAGTCAGCTATACTGCTATTGGGGAGCGACTGTATAGGGAGAATAATGCCAAGTTGCATTCAATAATGCCAAGGCTCTAGCAGTGTGATACGAAAAATGCAAGACCAAATCCGCCATTTATGCTCATCGGCTGCGAGTTAGTTGGATGGGCGGATTCGCGTTCATTTACTACTGAGCTCAAACGAGAAGGAGGAAGCGACCCGTTCTGAAATGGATGCATCTTGAGGGTTGTGTACGAATCACAAATAACTCCACCTTGTTCTTCCACAGATTCTCGATAATCAGAACACCCAGATGAATTAAATAGGGTTCGACGGAATTACATCTCATTAGGATATAAGAAAACAAAGCAACGTTGTGTTATTCACAAGCTTTTCTGAACTTTACTAAATGCCGAAAATAACGTACAAGTTTTTTGATCGCATTCGTACAGTGTGGAACAGTTATCACATAGAACTACATGGATTTGTTTAGTCCTGATGTGCTGCTTCAACCCAGGTAATACGCGCATCAAAGTGGTTTTGATCCTCACAACTGGGTGAGTGTGCGTTGCACGCATCCACTGTTGCACATTGCGTCAGACCTAGCATTGAAGAAAATCAAATTAGCAGAATGAACAGAAAATCTTCATGTTGATGATCAAGGTACTTGCGTTAGAATTTCTACAAGCTTTGCTTGTGAGTGGAACCGTTCGCAACCGGTGATGAACAAACTTTTAACCTGGGCAGTCCTGATAGATTCATTTGATATTAGCATGCTCGTTGTAAGAGCAACTTTGCTTTGGAACGTTGAGCGTACAGTAGGGGAGCGTCACGATCTCAGATGACATTTTGTGTAGTTTCCAATTTCGGATCAAACTCCGAAACGAGTTTCGTCTCTTCCCAATTCTGCAATAGCTCGATTGGGATCCGTGATTTTCCAAGAGACCAATGCCGCTTCTTACATAGTTCATCTCACTAAAATGTATTTACCGCACCGGAACATCCAGATCAGGAACTCACCAGCCCACAACCAGATTTGAATCCTATTAGACATGTCTGAAAAATATTCAACAGGCTCACGAAGTAGCGACAGTTGTTTTTCATAATTGGGATAATTTCGAATTTGAGACAATCGGCAACCCGACTTAGCATTTTTTGCAATTAGGAGAGGTAAATTTCAGTTTATTTCTTAATCAGTAGGAGATTTACATCCCATTGTTTATGTGATATGAAGTTGACGAAAATCATGGGTATTTACACCTTGTGGTGGCGATAAACACTGTTGGCTAATAGCATTTCACGCTAAACTCCCATTTTGGTTATCATTTTATCATTCCAATTCGAGCATGCTCCATTTTGTAAGCTTAGTTGCTGCATTTTCAGTTAGTTGCATACCTGTGCACATATTACGTTTAGATATAGGTTTCCGGCTCGACAAGAGTGGAGCTGTATGCTATTGAGCGCGTCCTGATGTCATATTGCTGGAAACGGCCATCAACTCGCCATTTCTCGTGAATAGTATTGCTTCAGGATCCCTGAATAAGCGATTTCTAACGGTCCACAGCAGTCTTCGAGGATGTGGTTGATTCACCACTTGACAAGGCTTTCCACACAACAGGAAATCTATCCTTTATCGGTGATGTGACATGGTAAATATGGCCCACCGATAAATATGAGCATTGCCACATTTTGGAGTTCCATCTACCCGTTGAGGTTCTGAAGAAGAAGGAAAAGAAGCCACCGACTGACAAACGACTCATCTGATGCATTTAGTTCACCTGTGGGCGTGCACACACCAGGATGCATCCTAGAACAAGGCTTCCCCGGGCTGGGCGATCGAGTAGTCCAACAAAAATGAAATTTGAACGTTCTCACTCGGAGGAACCCATTTTACTCCTTGCAAATCTCTCCGTTATTTAATTTTTCCTAATTTTCGCATTAAAAAAAATTCATTAAGGGGGTTTAGACGATTGTGCTAACTGTTGCGATTCAGATGGAAGCCTTGCCCCCATTCACTGACGTCGTTCCTAGACTAACTTGCAGGTAGCACGGAATCCTTCTTCACCAGTGGAAGCTCTTCTTTGTCCTTGCTGCCATTTCGTACGCACTCCGAAGCGTACAAGACAGCAGACATATTTAGCTCGTATCCTCAAGATCGTGGTCGTCGTTGTGTTTTTTTTCAAGGTATTTGCTTTCAAGACTCCAGCTAAACCATCTGATAGATTTCCTTATTGAAATTACTGCTCTCTGGAGAGCCTGAGACAGCGGATCTCATTCTTGCAGGCAACTGCATGGTTTTCGGTATGAGAGTTGACGCCGTTTTCTTAATTTATCCAAATGCTCTGAATGCCGTTTCACTCTCTCTCTCTCGCTCTGTTTTTTTCCCGTGACCCCTCGGTCATAAAAACAGATCCTCTAACTAAAGTAGATTTCGTGAAGTATTTAGAAGTTAAAGGTAACTTTACTTAAAGTGATCATCCCATATTTACAACTGTGTAACATAAAATCGTGGATTGTCACTTCAACGTCAAACACAGGTAGTTCGGTGCTAAACAAAAAATCACATCGCTTTTGTTTATCAACTTGTTTTTCCTATTCTTCTTTACTGTCCCCCGGTCGTTTTTGCTGAGCTACTTTAGAAAGACTTCAAAATTCTTCGTCGCTGTTTGTCTTTTATAACTCTTGATGATCTACCTAAAAAAATGTGTGAACGGCAGCTTTCCGCTTGTAAAACATTTGCAAAGATAGTTCTCTCTGACCTCAATCATCCTCTTTATGGCAACCTGTCCAAACACCGCTCTTATTGATATACGTTTTCTGTATATCTTTTATTACCCTGTCACATTAACCTCTATAGACATTCTACAGTATCCTATCTCTCTAGAATCCTTGCAAACCTACGGCGCCTTTCTTCTGAATTTCTCAACAATCTGGGAGTTTACGTGTTTTACTTCTGTTGTTTCCTTCTTTCGATGAGATATGTGATTTTTGAATAAAATACAAGTTTCTATCCAAGCAAAAGTCTATACAAGCACAAATACAAGCCTTGATCGGACAATAGATAATCGTTTTTGCTCAGTGCGACTTAGAGGTACTGAAAAATTAGGCTGCGAAAGATGGGCATTGTTTACTCCATTTTTTGACTTACACCCAAACCAAATTCAGACTATCCATTTGCCGGTACGCCTCTTGGCTTCCGCTCTCCTCGAACCAGCATCAAACGCAGATCAACCGCATCGTTGTATGCTGCAAATCGCCCGGTCGCATATGAGATTGCCGATTGTATCGGAGTACTCATCTCCATTAATTTGCATAACACTGTCACTGTATTTCAATGAGAATTCCAAGCACACTACATAGCGATGGTTGGACTGTGATAGGATGTGTCAACCATTATGCTTAAACCAATCATTATGTTCAAGTGATNTTACACAATGGAACCGCCTGTCTAGAAATGGAGTACTCGAGAAGTATGTCTTGATCGTAAAAGAGTTTAATCGTCATACCTCATTTGGGAGTAAGGTCTTTGGTCAGCTTTCGCCACCCTTTACCGTCTTCACTGAACTGCCACAAAGATGTCCCATACCTCCATTCCTCTTCTAGTTTTTCATAAAGGAGGTTCTTTTGGACGCCTTGGCCGGTCTGCCAGGGAACAGAATCCCTGACTTAGAATGTCGATGGTATCTCCTTGCTGGATGACAACTCACAGAGAGTCCGAAATGCGTTAAACCACCTGGCGATATAAGTACTCACATATAGTGAACTCTTTGCATGATCCAAGTGCAAAGTTCTTGAACCAGAATGACCTGAGCCTGTGCCTGCCCTCACTCTTTATAATGATCAGATAGAATTAGTCGACAGCTTTTAGTACCTCAGAAATTTGATCAAAGCTGATGGGTGTGTTGAGGAAGAGCTCACATCACGATTAGTGAAACCTAGAACAGTTTTTGCCGAACTGTGGCATCTGTGGCGCCGCTATGTCATTCAATTTTCAACGTGTTTCGCAGTATTCGCATTACGGTTGCCAGACCTGGCCTCTCCTAGCTGATGATGCTAAACGACATTCTGTATTCAAGCACCAATGCCCTCAAAGCATTGTCCGTGTCTGGTGAAAACATCGTGAGAGCAAGGAAGAAATTTATCGTCATTTTTTCGTTGTGGATAGTCATTCTCTAAAATAAGTAACCGCTCTACATCACCTATGAAGGCTTGGTCATTTTTTGCGTGCGCCTTGCTATGGTCTACCTTTCCGTGCGCTTTTTGGACATGCTGTGCAAGGCTGGGAGAAGTGCACCAACGGTCACACTATTAGATGTCATAGATATACGAAATAACTACCCTCACTGTATTGGTTTCGGTTGGTACAGCTCACCTAGGCTGGGGCACAAGAGTTGAGGATAACTTGTGAATAAAGACGATGAACGATATGGCTCAGAATAGAATTCAATGGCGTGATTGCTGTGCGGTTTGTTTGTCGAAACCTTGTTCCTCATAACAGACAAAAATCGTCAAAATGTGAATCGATGGAACTAACAAAAATGGTTCGGTCATTTATTCTTTCTATACTCGGTTGTTTACTTTCCCCATTTTCAGTTCCTTAATCTGTACTCAGTTCTACTATTAGTGTTATATATCCATATGACAGTGCCGGAATGAGAAGAGTTAGTTATTCAGTAAGCGGCATCAGATGGGATACAGAAGCTTACATAGAACGAAACATCTAATTTGTAACAATTGGTTAGTATTTGAGTAATCGTTTCATCATTGGTGATCAAGTCTGTCAGGCTGTTTGGATTTGCAACAATAAATCCTTCGATCCACTTGCGGATACCATGGAACTCCGACAACCATTTATTGGTGAATACGAACTACATAAAAATGTGAGCAGTAGCTCACAACACTCTTCCCCTCTTCTCTGGGAAAAACGAACTCTGTATACAGCGAGCAGTTACGTCTTTGGTCAACGTTATTTTCACTTGCTATTCTTGCTAGCAGTACGAAGCCTAAATGGGTGGTCTTCCCGACATAATCTCTCGCATGAGCAATTCTCAAAATGCTAATGTTTTATTTTCCTTCCGCCAAACTATACTCTGATTTTTTTATGCGTGTCGGCCACTGTTCAATACGGATGCAGCCCATAACAGGATAACGTCAGAGAAATAGCTCAGGATTGTTTTAAACCGTGCTCTTGAGCTCGTCAAACTGCCGTTGCAAAAGTCAAAATAGTTCAATTATTGCTCCGATACATCTCTTTGCACTCAACCAACTATTTCATTTATGTTTTCATTATTTCACGGTGACTCCGAGCCTCGGCAGTGATTTTCCCTAGTCTAGTAAAAACGAATATGAATACGACAGGCATGTTGTGCACTTGCACTTGTACTCGTACTGCTCCAATATGAGAGATGTAGTGTTGCGAATTTGTAATAAAAAATTATTTGTCCTATTCAATACTCAGGTACAAAAAATTTCTGTTACCATCACGGAAGAGGTAACTCTAAACAGGACAGAACAGTCAAAAACTGATTAATTTTTTCCTTCAGTACTAACTATGAATAGTTTCCATTAGTGACTGCTGTGTGCATCTAGTTTGTCACAGTAGAAAAATGGAACAAGCTTGTCTCGTAGTAAATTTGAAAAGAAAAGCCAGTATAATCACAATGCACAATTTATGTCCTGGAGGACTTCGTGGCATCCCAACTGGTGCCTACTGCAGACAAATACAATGTTTATATAGGATCTGGGAAGGGATTGTGAAATAAACAAATATATATGTGCGAAATATCACATTAGTAAAATCCCTTCGAATTGCTTTTTCGCAATCAACGTGTTGTTGCATCATCAATAAGGGCTTGGCTATCGATGAGCTTGGTGGTTTGTAAGCACGTTCCTCACCGGTTGCCGACTCTGTAGACTTTGACATTACAACTTTGCGGTGAACTCAGTTTGGAAATTGTTCTAAAACCTGATTACGTAATTACCTTTCTCTTCTGCTAATTGATAGCGTCACCGTACCCGCATTGGAATTGATAGATTACGCAAGCGTTGGCGTATGAAGGTAAACGTTGTTTCCTCGGAGAGACAGGTACGCTCCTTGTCCTGTACACAGTTCTGGGTTTGGTTGAGAAGCAAATCCAGTTGACAACCGATCATAACAATAGTGTAAACCTTTCTCTCGAGCTGACTACTTCTCGATCATACAAACTTTCCTTCTCATAAATCTCTGAGAAAATTTTCTTCCCAATTTCCTTATTTTCCTTTGCCACTTTTCCAATCTGTTCTCTTTTCAAGAGCTTATTTATATTTGTATTTATTAGTGTACAATTCCATGTTTTCCCTGTATCCATTGTTCGAATAGCTTCTTCTCTAATAACGCCCTAAAAGCGAGAAAAAGAAAACGTTCACATCTCATAATACATCAATTGTCAGGAACATATATCTAGGCCGATCACAGCTGGAATAAAGCGATTTGATGCATAAGACTCCAATAAAAGTAACAGAACTGATTTCCAACAAACATATTCGATACTACTATTTTGTCTCTTGCACATGTTTTGAAATATAACGATGTAGTGATGTGCGAATCCGTTTCTTCCTATTCTGACCTAAATTCTTTAAACTGATTAGTCCAGGTCTTCTTCGCCCTCTCTCTACAAATAAATCGGTGCTTGACCGAAATCTAGGCGAACATGTTCACAGAAATAACAAACAATTTTGCGACTACATTAGAAACACCACAAACTTTGTAGATCCACTCACGTCAATAATTGCCTAGCTAAACGGCCACGTCTATCATTTCAACTTTGAAAGCTTACTAAGTTTCACACTATCCAATCAGTAATTTCTACGTCTCTGTATAAGTGTAATTTTTCTACATCACTTTATGGTTTTCCGGTTATTTTCCTCAAGTCACTTAAGAAGGATTTTAAAGTGTTGCACCCAGTGCTAACGATTACTAATTAGGCTTGTTCAATTTCCGCAAACAAGTTCATCTTCCAACTTCAAGACAATGGAAAATGAAAAACGGTCTGATTAGCTGCCTGGTGGCCGAGTGGGTAGCATGCTTGCTGTCTGGCCATGAGGTCCCGGTCTCTATCCCCAGATGAGTCGATGGATTCGGACTTCTGACGACACCTAACCAGAGCTTCCTAGCTTTTCATTTTACGCTTTATTTGCCATATACACGACGATTTTTGCCTTTGAAATTAAAGACGATCCCACAAATTTGTGTAGCAGCCATTCTAAAAAGAATCTTGAGGATTCTAAACACGGATTTTACACACCGAATCAACATGCTGTCGGTAGTACCCCCTCAGACACAATAAATTTCTACTTCGCCTCGTATAAAGTCTGACCGAAATTCACCTGTATTACACACGTTTTCCAAAGTTAAAAAAGATGATGCTAGGTTACCTTCGCCTTAACTTTGGACAAGTAGATATTTTAAATGAACCAGATTCTTTTCTCTGTAATATATTGAATGTAACGGTTGTTGTGGGTGATTTCGTTTTAAACGAAACACACGCTGTTTTCCTTCCCGAAGTTGCACAAAGCATNCGCTTCCGGACAAACTGCTTCTGATGCGTAGCACACTATGTTATACCTATTATCAAAACGCTCCGAAATGGCAAATCTAGGCTGTTGTTGGTTTTAAAGAAAATCAGTCATTCTAAATACTAACCGACTATTGAGTGCCCTTGACAGAACGTCATTCGCCTGAGAACTTTGTTGTTTCCTGGTCATTGAACCTGTGCATGTAACTGAAAGACAACTTACAGTGATGATACGCCCTTATCCCTGCTTCTATGGAGATACATGCATAAAAAAGAACACTGCGAGATTGTCGGAGTGCACGTGAAAACACTGTCTCGCATGATCACCAATGCAAACATGAATGTTCATCTTGTACTCCATATA
>UZAN01041384.1:26997-46287 GCA_900618425.1 Echinostoma caproni | reverse complement strand
CCACTAACCTCGCTGTGATTGCATAACGACCACATTTCCCCAAGTAACATTTTATCGATATTTTACAACACATGTGTGTAGCTTGGAAACAGATTCTATTATCATTATTAATATTATTATTATTGTTTCATCATCTCCTAGTGAACGTGTCCATCTCGGAGTTAGTTCTACAACCCAATAAAACAACTCAACTGGGCCAGTGTTTCTTCACTCCTAATGAACATCCACAATACATGAAAACGAAGTGTGATCGGGTGTGGCCTCACAAATATAAATGTTGGTTTGTAAAACGTCTGTTCCGTCTGATAAACTTTTCAATGTATTTGTGATCGCATTTTAATTCACAAACACACATACACACAACATTCGTCCGCAGCTCCCACTGAAAAAATCCAGCCTGATTGGAATGGCATGTCAAATGCACTAACTGACAGGGCAGCGAGATTGTGGAACTTCCTATCACCTTCCAACTGTCATTTTACTTTTTGTGAGTTCTTTACAAATCACCAATACCGTTTTTAACACATCTTATATTTGAGAACATTGGTAAACCAATACGATAATTGTGGTAATCAGAGTAGTCAGTAAACTACATAATCGTGGGCGGAGAAAGATTACGGTCAAAATTACTCACCAAACACATTTGTTACCAAAGTAGTGCCAGAGTGCTAAGCCATTCACGCTGTTTACACAGTTTGGGATGGTCATTTTGAATGGCTAGTGCCTCAGTGTATTTCAGAACCTTGATGTTGTTTGTGTTGTAGAGGATTCTGAACGCGTTGCACAGCGTAACACGGTGTTTCATTCCGACAGTGTTGTGTGATCGACGAACTGAGTTTCATACGCGTCATTGGTGACCTCACACTTCCGAAGTTCCCACTCATTGTTTTCTGAAGCCAGATCGGGATGTACTCGGTTACTCGGTAATGCAGTTGTCTCTCCGTTCTGCCGATGTAGATGGCCGAGCATCCACACTTGAACCGATAGATACAATTAGATTTGGCGTAGGAAGACCGGGCAGTTGTAACAACAACGATGGGGTCAACTGCGTGGTGGGTACGCTTAACGGCTGATTTTAGGAGTTTGGTAAGCAAACAGCTGATATCGTCACCTTTGAAAGGCAGTTGCAGGACCACTCCCATCTTATCTGCACCTGGTGTCTTTTCCCGTGTACGGTTGGATTGGGGGTGCTTTAAGATGAACCCGTTCGGATATCCGTTAGGCTGTAAAACTTTTCTAATCTTGTCATCCAGTGTATCGAATATGCAAATCAATCGCGCCCTGTAAAAGAGCGTTCGAACTAGACTAATCTTATATCCCATTGGAGCAAGGCTAGTAAAATGGAGACATTGTCCGGACTATTTTTTCCTTTCGGTACACAGATATTCTGATTAATTCATCCGTTCGACGTGAAACTTCCACATCCCAAAAGTCGATGCTGTCTTACGTTTCACTGTGGCGTGTCAACGTTATGTTCCGATGAAAATTATTCAAGCGTTCAAATAATCTCTCCCCGTCTTCCTTTGCAGAATCCTCTACAACACAAACAACATCAAGGTTCTGAAACACACTGGGGCACTAGCCATTCAAAATGACCATCCCAAACTGTGTAAACAGCGTGAATGGCTTAGCACTCTGGCACTACTTTGGTAACAAATGTGTTTGGTGAGTAATTTTGACCGCAATCATTCTCCGCTTATGATTCTGTTATTTACTGACCATATATTACTGATTACATAGACTGCAGTATGCACGTGTACAGATGCAGTGAAATGATCCAGGATACATCGTGCAAACCTGTGTTTTTGGCTTCTTAATTCAAAATCGTTACGGGGAGGCTATGCTTCCAATCACAATAATATTGAATATCGGAATACGAGAACCCGTACTGTGATATTCAGAACTGGGCTGGCTTCAACCCGAACTGAGGACAGCAATGAAGTACGCAAAGAATTGGTAACAGCAAGTTCTTATCGTTGTAGGAATTTAGTGTGATTGCCCCGTGCAGTAGCCGCATTGCTCGCAGGCCCAGAATGGATGAATTTCGGACTGATATCGGGAATCGGATTGGCATCGACACACGGGATTCAGATTGAACGCACAACACCGTTTCGCCAAGTCATTACAATTGATGTTCCATGAATGCGCACCGAAGTTGGGGCTAGAACAGCATTGGGACAAATAGCAATGAGCGCTAATTTCGATAGGATAGATTCGCTGCTTCCTGTGTCCATGATAAATCGATGCACAACACCGGACTCGAACCTCAGTGGGGCGAACACGAACTGGCTTTTGGGTTCAGTGGTTTGCAGCGTGTAGTTTGGGCTTGAATTCTCACCTGCCGTTGAGATATGGGAATCAACGAGTTTGCACTTGAGCATTCGGCAATAATACACTTTAAGATAATTATTTAATTGTGGGTTCACGTCAAATCTATCGCTCGGATTAAAAAAACATGTATGGTCCTTTGGAAACTATTCCCGAAAGTATACATGTAACCCGCCAGTATTATTTGTAAAATCGTGTCTTTTGCGCCGAATCATCAACAGATGAATACTGTCTCTAGACATTTACTGTTCGCACAACTCTCAAAGCCGATAGGGTTTCTGAATTCCTCAAACAGTTTCCCTGAACAGTCACCTATGATTACACAAGAAGATTGTTATAAAATAGGGCCATTGATTATCCGTTTTTATTAGAGGAAAGGCCACCATATTGAATCATATCACCGGTATATTAATCACAATGGAGGGTACATTCCGACATTCGACTCATAACACCCAAATAAGCCGCACAAGTTAGCGCCTTCTCCGAGTAAAAAAACGACAGAATTTTTCAAACAAGTTGCATTGATTCTCATTGCCCAATCAATCTCCTACTATGGCGTGTTCATATGAGAAACTTCCAGAAACTGAAACTGCACCTTAGTTTGTTGTCTATGCTTTTAAGTAGTATGAAAAGTCAATTAGTATGTTTGTGACAAAATTTTGACACTGATGAAAACAACGTTAGTTTTGTTACTTGTTTCCATCATTTATTATTTTCTACTGTTTAATTAGACTCCAAAGCCTTAGTATGGTCGGGGGTGGTCGTCTAGGATGGTGGCTAGTCACCCTTCCCTAGAACCTCACGCCTCAAATAGCCTCTGTTGAGGAAGCCCTAGTCACTGCCTTCTGGTGGCGATGTTTTCCTACTAAAGTGAGGGGACGGAAAGCTGATATTCAAGGCTATAACCGGGTTAGTGGACCACTGGTAGTTCACCCAGGGGAGTTGACCAAAATCCCTGATTTCAAACCAAACAGGAAGAGGCGCACGAATCATACACACCTTCCTGGTTGTGGTGGCGGTCACCGGTTCATTTGGGCATCTAGGTGTATTGTGCATATTGGACATTTGACGCCGTCCAAAGCGCGTATGATCCGGTGAACTGGACACCGGCCTCCAGTGGGTTTTCGCACACCGCCCCGCTGCCTTGCGGGTTAGGTTTTGGTTGACCAAAGGCTCCGGTTATGGATTCGCCGAGAAAATTCACCTGCCTTGCACTGGGCAACCTGGAAGTATCCAGTCCACATGCAAATCTTGGCAAGTGTTTTTAATTAAGATTATTGTACAATGATTTGTTTGGCACAATCTGACCCCAGACATGTGTGAAATATATAAATACACATACTGTCTAATCAAATCGGAATTTAAATACACAGTCTTTACATGGGAACAGTGCACACGGTAGTCGGTCTCAATCAGTTTCCAAACGACTTAACAACTTAACTCACCCAATCTTAATTCTAAATAATATCGCATTGAATGACGATGTACACGTGACCACAGCACTGAGTACATGGCGCCCACCATGATCCACAATGAGTTTGGCTGATGGTGACGTCACAAAATGCAGCACAGTTGACCATTCAGACTAATTTATACATATATGATCTAATTTGTAATTCGTTGTCAAAACTGCACTCAATAAAAACCACCTAATTGAAAACAAGTGAAATGACTTGCTGCTTTTATGTAGTACATTGATTTCTATTCAATATTCCACGATTCGGCTCTGCGCTGAGTAATGTGTTCAGGTTTTTCTGGTGAAAAATAAGTACCGTGGTGCCTTTAGACATCCATTTGTTCGTTTTTGTTGTCGCTGTTGTTTGGTGAAAGCGAACGAGATAACAGGTTCAAACACCTATTTCTTCATCATCAAATTCTAAACAGGTAATTTTTCAAAATGACGCTTATCAGTGATGAGTGAAATATTCGATCAGATTTAACATCTGGCGTATGCGTTATCGGCTTAGTCGCTGTGGGTTTGAATTCAGTTTCTATGGGATCGTTGATCAGTAAGTGTGGATGCAGAGATATCCAAGCTTTTTAACCAAATGCACTTCCGTGAATGTCCACTTCAGGTATGTTGAGTTGTTCATCTCATACAGAAGAGAAAACGTATTCCAACAAAGATTACCGGAACGAATATTTGAAGGACCAAACCAAACCCGGACATATTGGTTAAAACGATTTGGAGGCGGCCATGTTAATTTGACATTGGAGAATGCCACGGCTTTCATATGGGTAAGGGCGATGTCAATAAAAGGTAAAATAGTAAATCCCGGAGAAACCATCTCGAGGTTGAAACCGGACAGTTAACTTTGAAACAACGCAAAAGTCAACCATGCTTTTTCTCAGAAATATTTTGGAACGGAGGCATTTTCCATCTGCGTCACGGAAACATTGTGGAGTTTTTTTAAATATCAAGAGATTTGCTACAGAGCACTGAATTTCAACTGGCTGATTCGGCATTTCCAGAACATTATGCTGCTCACCGATAGATAAAAATCTGCACACTGTCAAACCACAGGCCACCGGGTTGGGCTATTGTGTATGCCTTCATCACAGTAGATGAAATGCCATTGGCTGAATGCGACGTTTCCTTGTTTTCTTGTTGAACGGCCAAGCCATAGATCGATTAACGACCAAATGAGTGAGTATCAAGACCTATGGAGAGGAATAGTGCATAATCAGGACCAAGGTTTTTACTTATGCGGATGGTTTGGATTTACTAAGATGTGGATACCTGTTAGGAAGTGCAACTTCTCGTAAGTGTGACATAGTGGGATATTGACTGCCATGGAGTGCTGAGAATAGTTGAAGTTAGATGCCTACTGTGGATTATTTATCATACAGAGAGGTTGAAATTTAGACACAAATCTTGGGTGACTGTGGGTTATTCTTGCAACAACCATTCATTATTCTGAACTGTTCTAACAACAAATAGTTTACTAGAACACTGCCGAACAGACGACAGATTACCGCGATATGGCTAATCCGTTCGAATCACCTAACTTGCTGCAGTTCCGTAAGCGTTTATTTCACACGTAATGTGGCAGCATCGTAGGTGTTTTGAACCGCTTTATTTATGCGTCGTGATAGGCTACATTATTGACTCCTTTTTGTACCCCCGAAGAATATATGCATAGACTGCTATATACACGACGAATTTCACTTTTGAAATTGAATCAAATCCTCCATTACTCATATCCTATGCATAGATGCTTGTATCCGACTGCTCGTCCGATTATGTAACGGAATAAGTCACTCCGGATACCCATATTCACTTAGCATACTAAATATATTCTCTTGTTCTTTTAGGATTCTATTTTTGCATGTTTCTCGCCCCATGGAACGAATGTCGAATCAGGGCTCAATTGTGTTCGATTGGTGGGAAGCGGTTGATCGCCCTGTCTGGACCACGTCTGCTTGCGGAAGATAGATCGTTGCGTAGAGTAGTCACATTTCTGAGTTATGAATATACGAATGAAAGCCAGCTGGTCTTTCTTCTTTATTTCGCAGGTAAACGTCAAGCTGAGATGTGCTGAGTTGAAGTCACTTGGTAGTAAATCAATATCTTACAATATATGCCTAGACAAAGAATTTCTCAAAAACATTTTCAGGCCAACTTCTAACTAGATTTTTACCTTCTACCGGCATTCCTGAGTTGTCTAGTTAACTGAAACTTAAAACAATCAACAAATTGGCTCGTCAGTAACGAACATATAATGTACCTTGTTGGACGGTGACTAGGGAACACTAAACAGCAAACGACAGAACCGATCACCGGATAAAGAAACAATTTCCAAAGCGAAATCCACCCCCAAGGAGAGGATATGGGTCGGGTCTATTACATTATCCGGACGTATGAATCACTTAGTTGATCAAATCTGAGCGTAAATGAATTAATTTTACCGATTGGGTTTCCAGCCGAGCTGTTACTTTCAAATTCAATTTCGCTACCGAAAATGTTCGATCAGTGAACTATTTGTTTTTATATCTGAAATCAAATCAGATTAAACTGATTCGTTCAAGCGATCAAACAAAGCGAGAATTCGTAAAAGTTCAACAAATGAGCGTTTTCTGACACTTCAAACAATTTCTTGAAGTATTTGTGAATTTCAGGTGGGGGGGGGGCTACGAATGAACATAGTTGACTGCTTTGAAGTGCCACTTGTGAGAGATGGGACGAGAAACTGGAGGGCACGGGGTGGGATGGAATGTGATAACCAACCTGAAAAGCTGAATTTTTATTTTATTTTCAGAAAATCTCAATGCAAATAAAAGTACAAAGTCATTTCGTTATGTCACAAAAATCTTTTGCAGTCTAAGGCAATGATCTCAGTCATTTGATCGCAAAGATATTTCTAGTGCGAAAAGGCACTGCAGGCTGGACTAGGAACTGTTCTTACCGGGATAGCTGGTAGCCTCCATCGATTGCTGGTACTTCCTTGGCAGAAAACTGCGTTCAGTCATTTGCAATACAATAAATCGGTGCGCATTATTCATGAGGCGGAGGTGTGGGGTCGGTGAAAGGGCTAAGGTACTCTGTCACCAGTGGTAGGCGTGGTGGTTGGGTCAGATAACATGAACTGCCGTACAATTGACTAACAGTCTAAATCACTCAATTTTTACTGTCCCTTGGGAGACCTTATCAAGGTCAATAAACGGCTTCGCGAAGTGGGTAACACTTGGGTGAGATTATCAGAAAGTGTACTCCAGAAAAACTTGCGATATTAAACTAATGTTTGTGTGAGAGAGTTTCTAATCCGCCTCAAATCTAAACATTAGAGGATTATCAAGGGTTGGTTTGTAATTTTGACCCGGCCGAGCAGAAATCCCGAGGGTGTTCGACTACACTGAAATGACACAATCACTACGACGACGTCGGCGACGGCGATGACGAGAACAACAGCAACGACAGCAACAATCGCATCTCTACAGGACAGATATTCCGACTGGAACTCAATAATGAACTTGCATCTTGTCGCCAGAATAGATACCAACAGATCAGGGGTTTTCAAAGCGGAAAGAGATGTGTGGACGGAAACAGGCCAGCAATCAACAAGAACAGCAGTATGCAACAAACACAAGGGTCTCAGTAGAATGACTCAGCTTGGGAGATAAGACTAACTGACCGGAGAATTCTGTGATCAACATATCATCGGCGCACTACCGGCGAATTGCTTTTGGAGATGAGGTTCGACGGCGCATTGGTGATTAGGATCCTACCGGGTTGATAAGGGGCGGACGGTGAAGGGTGGTGGTAGCTGATTGACCGGCTTCTCTCGACTGATCTGATTGTGAGTGTGAATTGGAGTTGATTTTATGATCTGGTAGTGGAGGGAATAGCTTATGAATCTGCTACTCAACACATTTGGGTGTGTCTTAGTTGGGATGGTTTGTGACCTCGGGAGTGTGTTTGCTCAGCCGTGCACAATGTTGTCCAACATTTTGTGTTAAAGCTGGACTTCTGTGTGTGTGTGTGTGTGTGTGTGTGTGTGTGTGTGTGTGTGTGTGTGTGTGTGTGTGTGTGAATGACCGTTGGCAAACAGTTCACCATAGAAACTTTGAAGCCGCAGTCATACTTACTAACTATTGCACGTGAGTTTTCTGATATGAAATAATTGAGCGAACCCTGTTTATCGCAGAGATCAGAAGTCAACACATAATATCACATTTATGCAGCCGTCATGTTTCAGCTGTGTTGCGGAGCCTACACTGAAACGAGGGAAGCAAGAAGTGAATAAGTCGAGTGTTTTTCGAATCTCGAGTGGTCAGTTATTTCACTAATTTAGCTTCTCCGAATGCAGCTGTTGTCGATCGAGCGCCATTCCGAGCGAAAGATAGTAGGAGATAACAGGAGTCACATAGGCATTCTGCTTGCAGTTGGTATCGGACAGATTCCATTACACGTTTCAGGTGACATACATGATGACCTACGATTAGTTAATCAAGAAAAATCCGTAAACCTAGAAAACGTTCTCTGGTTTAAGTGAAGTCAAGTCAAATCAAGAGTGCACTTTTTTCATCCACTGTGGACAGAATTTTCAGTGAAAAAAATGTTATCGCTTTTGCTTTGGCATTGCACGCTATTAAAAGTGAGCTTTAAGACATGACAAATAGTTACTGAGATGATAATGAATCGGACACCGAGGACGCATAACAAATAAAATTAATTTGAAAGTGGAAATTTACATTAGACTGTGTCTAAGTTCATTTGATATTCGCTCCATAGAAACCAACAAACGTGAAAGCTAAGGTACAAGGGAGTTGTGAAAAGTAGTGGTACGAGTATTTAAAGGTTTTAATTTATTGCGGGTTACGGAAGTTGAAATGAAGCTGGATAAAACTATGTTCAAGGGATGTGATGCATCGGACAAGATGGAGTCACACAGACGGTCGACAGAGTTAAACGCATTTGTGTGGTCCAAGAAACAAACGTGAACAATTTTGTGTTTTTGGTCTATAGTGGATAAAACACAGTATATAAGACATGCAACCGCATCTAAAGTAGAGCGACGCTTACACTAAGTAAACTGATTGGAATCACGAAAATTAAGACTAGAAGATAGGTGCTTAATAATAATATGCTCAAAAGTCTTAAGTAATACTGAAGATGAGGCAATAGGCCGAAACTCACCATTTTCTTTCTTAGGTACTGGAGTGATGCGCACATCAGGCCATGTGTTAACTAGGCTTCCTTCCGACAGACATGAATTAAAGATAAATGAAACGGTTTATGCGAGGTGGCTTGCACATGTTTTAAGGACCACTGGGGATAACCCATTAGGACCAGCGGATTTATTTCCATTGCCAGCATTTAACTCCTTTAAAACTTGCTCTATTGTGACAGACACGAAGGTGGAAATCAAGTGACGTTGTGTATAGACTCGGTACAGCTTGCATAACGTTTTTCACTGAAGCAAATGACTTGTTGAGCTCATTGATATCACATGAGACGGTAGTAGGTAAAGTTAAACGACCACAGAGTAACTTCAGTCCGTTCCAAAACTGACCGCATGATTTATCTCCTAGCACGGTGTCAGTATACAATTACTTGAGATGTGCTATCTTGCTTCTGATGTGAAAGTTGACAGATTTGACCGTCAGTTTATGTCTCGAGCGATACGCCCTTTCTTTCAACCTCTGTAACCATTTCGGTCTATCGGAGGTGAATCGATTGGGCTGTAGATGAATCCTTTCCTGAGGGCAGCACACATCATAACAATAGTTGAGATAATTGGTAAGGTTATCACAGAATACTAAAATATCAGGATCGAAGATTTGCTGTAAGTCCGTATCGCCAACCATGGATTTTAACTCCATCAAATTGGCCAGACGATTTTGTCGTAAAGGTATCTTACGTGCATCGTTCTTCATCAGGATTTGTTGTTTGCATTTACCATATATTGTAGGTAAAACTTTAATCAAGCAGTAATCGGAATCGCCTACTGGTGCATGTCTGAAGGCACGGAAGAAAGATGGTTCGTTAAGGAAACAGTGGTCCAAAGAGGCACCATTTTGAGTGGAAAAAGTCACAATGTTCTGAAAGAACATAAATGTGCAAAAATCATATCCGAACTGTTGAAATCGCCAGCAGCGATGAATGCAGATGTGACAGGTCTCTCCAATATGATTGGATAGAATACATCCAGGAAGGTAGACAACTCACTAGGAGTACAGTAAGGAGTGATGTATAAGTTTTGAAAAGATAATCGAAGAATGACGCAGGAGAAAACATGGTTTACATTTTACAGAAATACAAGAAATGTTTTGCGTGTAGTGAGTAAATATGCATTTGGTGGAATTACACCACGACCGGCGCACATAAGTGATGACGCCTCCACCTTTAGTTTTCTTTCCTGAAGGTCTCTCTGCTCAAAATAAATGGAAGCCTTCGATCTGAACCAATTCTTCCTCGACGGATTCTTGTAACCAAGATTCTTGAAGAAGTAGCACACAACTTTTGGAGTACTCACCGTAGTGAATCAGAAGACCGATGTCCGATAGCTTAGAAAGAATTGAGCGGACATTCGACGACAAAATGATCGGAAAACCAATGCTCTTCAGGTTTCGGTGCTCAAGTGCAACTTTTCAGCCCTCGCGACGTTTTTTCCGTTTGCCATGTGCATTTTTTGGTGATCCTTTTGACCTTATTTCTCACAAAAACGAGAGAAAGTACGTAAGGAAGGTTTGTTGATATATACCATGGATACTCGTACGGGAATTAAACTGAGCGCGTTGTAGGTTATCATAAAGGTCACCGTACTTGATACAAAAGTATATACAGAGGTTGTGTGTGATGAAAAAAATCAAAGCTTCAGCGACAACAAAAAATGACGGCCAATTTCAAAGGTCCCGTCTGAGATTCCATTTGGGGTAAAATTTCATCCTTTTTCTCTGTGGTTGTAAATTCTCATCCTGTAAACGAGCCTAATGGAATGCATGCTTCATAAAACATACCAGGATTGACACATCCCGTTTCGAATGAGCGAGATAAGGCAGCAGAAACATCGACAGGGGAACAGGAGTGCAGTTAGTTCGTGAGACATGATAGCGGAGGCTGTGGCTAGCCAAAGTTTGAAAATGAATTGGTTCACGGGATTGGTAATAGCGATTCTATCGGTCATCGTTGCCCTCTGCCGAAAACTGCTTCCAACTATCCTGACCGTTCTTACACTTTCTCGAATGATCTTCTTTCCCGCACCTCCCAATACATTTTTCTTTTCAATACCTCAGGTTCTGAATAAGTGACTTGTCGCATATCCTACGATCTCATTGTATACTCGTAACAGTCCACCCCACCCCAGCACGAGAACCCCGGACAACGAACAGATAAGAGATAAGTCCTAATTCTACCGTTCCCCCGTGTGTTGAAGTACTGGAATGATGGGTTTCAGCAATGAACGAAATGAAAATAAAATAGTAACATGAAGAATGTGAATGAACTAGATGGACAAGTGACACATGATTCGTAATTTGCGTTTCTCCCGGGGATGGAAACAGCTAGATATGTAAAGGAGAACGACCATGGGAATTCTGCTCCGTTCTTCGCTTACCGAAAGTTTGTAACTGTCCCGTGAAATATGCCATAAACTGCGTGGCCATGTACACACGATAGGCCAATCATACTTTCCGCCTTAGATATTGTGAATCTAGCGTAGCGATTACTATAGTATTCGACGATTGTGACCCAAAACTGAATACCCACGATGGAGTGAGAGAGAGAGGGAAAAATATGAATCATTTTTCAAATGCGATGGAAATGTTTGTGCCGATCGACAAAAAGCACCGGACATCTGTTTCGTCTTGTTTTTGGAACTCATCAGAAGTTTCCTGTCAGGAATGGAACACTGAACCGTGGTGAGTTAACAATCCGTCCAAGAGTGAAACTCAAGACCAAAACCATCAAGAGTGCCTGTTGCCTCTGAAAAAGCGAATGGGCTGACCCAAGCTTGATACTCTAAAAATGAATCCTTCTTGTTTCCAAATGTCTAATCTACCAAACACCAAATGGTCAGTACAGCTTGTTTTCAAAGTTTCCTACAGATGCAAAACAAATAAAATTGAGTCCAAAACGAGAGAACGCCAGATGTGCTCTGAAAACAAGGTCACCAAGCAATAAAAATACGTGTGCAATACATTGAGAAAAAACATAAATCTGGAATGATTTTTTCAGCATGTTTTCACGAACACTAAACTTTCAGTCATGACATGCCGCATTAAAGAGTTTGAACGATGAACCTGTTGTTTTGGTTTCGCTCGGTAAATGGTTGCAACGAAATCAGTGTGTAATGGCGGCTGTTTCGTCCGCATTAATACTCATCAGTGGCATACACGATTTGTGTTCCCCATCTGGGACGCGAATCGAGAACCTGGGGAGTCGCAGTCGAAATCGTCACTCGCAAGCTAAAGGTTGAAGGTGAACAACAACAACAACAACAATAAAACATCAAGATCATCATCAATAACAAGAACAACGAAAATCAACTTGAAGAAAACGGCCACATTGATCAGAAAACGCACATCTGCATCCGCTTTTTAGGATATCTACTGTATCCAGATATTGTGCACGGTCTTTCTGTGTTTTTCAAAGTACAGGCTACAGTAGAGTCAGCCGACAACCAACGAATTTGGGGCGATTCACAGAATAGCACAAATATCAGCTAATTCAACACACACACACACAACAACAACCCCTCCGAAAGATTTTCTCCATGGAGCTATAAAATTGACATTGACTAACACCATCCTTAGCTTCATTTATAGAAAAAAACCTTTTCTACTCCAACAGGAACCAGTAACCTTTGAACTCAAGGTTTCATGAGAATATAAATAGTTTTAAGTTCACAAAAAATCAATACTTGATAAAACCGATTTGTTTCCACCAGATTTTCTCCAACACCTTACACATAAGAAAACGCTGCACAACGTGTAACCTTCCCGATTTCCTTTGGAAAACGAACAGTCGAAAACAGGTAAATTCGTAACTCAAAAGATAGTTTAATAACGATAGACGGTACGCGAGTATGTCTACGACCATTTTCAAATTTTGAAATATGTAGATGACGTCGNCAATCCATTTCTACTTACACTGATCTAAGCTCCTTCACTGACAATCTTGATCAAATTCAGTTATTGCCCTGGTCATTGGGGCTGATCCTAAACCCCAGTAAACTTGTCGAGTGTTTATATAGTTTTGCTCGCTCTCCGTATTCGACAGACCCCACAGTGAATAATAACAGTCCTTTATCCAGGGTGAACTCTGTCAAATATCTTGGTGTAACCATAGATAGCAATCTTCATTGGTCAACCCACATCCACAACTGCATTGGTAATCTGCGGCACCTATCATTTCAAATACGAAAGCTCAGGCAGTTTCGCACATCCCAGTCAGTTGTTTCTACCTTTGTTTATCAGTGTGTTTTCCCCATCTTACTCTACTGTTCCCCAGTTATTTTTCCCGGATTACTCAAACAGGATTTTGTAGTCTGACGTCACGGCCTGACCATTATTAGTAGTATCTTCCATTCCTGTGAATGAGTTAGCTTTAAAGCTTTCCGAGTATCACGTAACTTCCTGTGTGAAATTTGCCGAGAGGATTCTCTCAGATCCGGACCACCCATTGCATGCAGAACGGACACTTTGTCATTCCGATCATTCAACGCGCTCCCAATTCCGCCAAATTTCATCTCGAATTAACGCTTACCGTAATGCACCTATACCGTATCTTTTTCGTCTACTCATAAGCAAAGAGCGGACAATGAGTGAACTTTGTTTTAACCTTGGATTATGATATGTCCCCATGTCTGTGAAAACGTTTCTCGCAGTTTGTAATGTACATTGTGTACATTTTTTAACTTAAATGTAAGCTCCGGTGCTTGCAAAGTTATACACAATACACAAAAGTTGTACACAATAAAAATGAAAGTAAGAAATCGATACGTGCTATAAAATAATGGTATCGATAATCCAGTTACGTTCCAGACGCCCTGTCTGGAGGTAAAATCTATTGACATGCTGGAGCGAATTTGTCTGGTTTGCAGGAAATGTGTGTTGTTATGTGGTTTGTTAATGAAAAAGACCACTTGGTTTTCATTTGCTGGCAAGCTGGAAGAGCAAGATCGGAATTGATTCTCAGCTAGCATTTCTTCAGCCAGCTTTGAACCTTGTTGGTTCCTTTTCCTCCGCAACGCAAACATTGTTGGATAAAATGTACTCACAGCTGAAAGACAACTACATTTTATTGACCTACACATTTTCGAACCCAATTATCCCAAAGTTCCTAGAAGGATAAATAAGCTTGCGAATTTGAGGGAAAATTAAATATCATAAAACCAAATACATTGAATGGAATAAATTTCGCCTTCAAAAAGCCACTACAATATAATAATGCGGTACGCGGAATATTTTGCACTGAATTGAAAGATAGTCATTTATCGACTTCCAATCGGAATGCTTTCCAGCTGTAGGGACATTTTATAACCTCTTTTGGAGAGTAAATCAGTTCAATATATTAAAAAAATTAAATATCGTGTCACGGTGCATTGTGCGCTCACATTAATAAATCTAAATCACAGTACAACAAAATCACAGCTGTACCTGAAACAGCATTTCGCCCGCACATGTATTGCTTTTTATAGAACACATTGGAATTTCAATTCAAAATTAAATTTTACCCACCTGTTGTCGCTTCCCTAAACTGGGTTTGTTGTTCTGCTCTGATTTGGTCGATATTTTCAAGTGTAATTTCCAAACAGATCAATTGATCGACTGTAGTAGGTGTATGCGTGAGTGTGTACGCGCACAGATCAACCAAACACTTCTCAGCAGTGGTTGAAATGGAAATAAAAATATTGACAGGGACACGTTGTCCACATTAGACTGATTTAGACACACATCGCGTTTTTCAGTTTAACGTCATCTGTCACAGAATAAAAGTATTCCATAATATGAATTAGGGACTGTTTGGGAACATAGCTTCGATTTTATTACTCACAATAACATTGATTTTCGCTGCATTCTTTTTAGACTAAAACGGTTTGCATCAGTATTTGGGGTTATCAAATTGGATGAACAAACCAAATGCTGCTGAAAATCGGAGATTCTCTTAACCCCTCAAGGCAGCTTGATAAACAGCACGCTTTGTATTGATCGATTGGGAATACCTCATTTGATGCAGACAAATAAAGAGGTACTTTGAATAACTCTCTTATTAAGTGTTGAATAATTTGAGGTATAATGTATCAGTGTCGTGCATAAATCATAGTTTGGATATGTTTTGCATCCTGGGTTGGTGGCAGCGTCACGGTTGCACTGTGTGCGCTCAAGAAGCTAAAAAATATTTGGACAAAATTGTTGAACAAAATATTAGTTATGTGGATCACAGGATACTATTTGAGGATGGGAATTACAATCGTATGTTCATCGATGCAGTACGGTTGTCGAGTCGGATGCCAGATTGTCAGATTGCTGGGGAAATGTGTGAAATAGGACGCAACAGGTAGGCCTTTATGCGGGGAGAAACTCAAATAAAAATAAACGTCAAGGCATGTTTTATAGTACAGCCGTGAGGAGAATGGGTGTGGTCTGTCAAACTATCATGTCAGGGAATTTTTGATTTGTATCAGAGAGTTTTCAGACCGTGAGCATGATGGTTTACTTATGATGGACACCGTTGTAACGAGGACGGTGTTCGAGGGACCCGGAAACAAGTCGGAAGTTTTTAATGGGCAACCCGGGGAAGAATAAAATGGAATGATGCAACCAACAGGGAAAGAGTAAATTCCGAAATACGAACTGATAACCTTCTCATTTTTGTAAAAGAATCACAGTGATTTTTCTCTGTTAGATAAATTTAGAGTGCATTCACGGCGCACCCCGTAGATAACTGAAGATGCATTCAAAATCATTTACAAGGTATCCCAAAAACTCCTCCAAGACCCTCGGACAGCGCCATGTTGCGACAGCAGAGGCGGCGTAAAACGTTTCGATCGACTTCACACGCTCTTCCAAAAAGCCGTCCAATATTCGGTCTGAATTGGAACCAAAGTCAGCAACGCACAGCCGGGTTACGATAGAGCCCCAGTTTACAAGGCCTTGTCGAAACTTCTTTATCACTAGTCTCGAATCGAAACAACAAGTGTTTGTCAGAAAAGGTGAAAAGTACATAGGTTATCGTTAGGAACGCATCAGAAGTCATCAAAACGTCTTTCTCAGACCAGCTTTTCAAGCTTTATCCACTGATGATTCGTCTATTTCAGTATGGATAAAAAACGTAACAATGACTTCGTTTAATTTGTGTTGAAATTTTACGCACTGAATAACTTCATCAAAATCTACTATTGCATTGTGAACACAATAAATGATAGAGAGGAACTAATTGGGTCTTCTCAAAACGGGCTAGAACAGTGCTTGTTTGAATCTATGGAAATACGTTTCGCCTCTGTGTAGGCGAGCGTTACTTCCTAAATCAACCAGACTATTTCTGTTCTTGTGTCGTTTGTGCGTACCCTAACTCCTGTATTCCCATCCGTACCCCATCAAAAAACGCTACTGGCTATATTATCTCACCCGGAGCTACGGTACTTCTCTTCACGTACCTGTCACACAGGTGGAAAATGCTATTCTATCTCAGAATATAAGTAATAATAAGCACCTACAAGCTTTACGCCACCCCCCTCCGGGAATATTTTATCCGACGATGTATGTACGCATTCACCTAATGTCACCTAACTCCTGTATTCACATTCCTTCTCCTCCTCTATTTATCTATATTCGTCTCAAGCTAGAAAGTATGATACGGTGGGTAGATGTTTTGTTGAGCAGTGTTCACCTGATCTACGAGCCACTTGTCCGAATCAGTCCAAATGGAACTTTGTTCCCGCCTACATGTGCCACATTCCAGTGAGAAGTTCCAATGTAACTGTCAAACACTGCTGGTTTTGCAACACGGCCATTGCAGTTTGACAGGGAANAGCAAAGCCGTAAATAACTGCATTAATCCAAGTTGATTTCGGATTCCATTAGACAGTGTGAATCAGATTAAAATGGATTGACCATCCGCAGCAAAAACAAATGCTTGTGTTATTCTGTATTTATTATAATCAGTTTTGTATTACTATTTGTAATGTTCTTCTTAGCATCGACTTCCGGACAGAAGGACGGATTGATGATGTTCGACCGAAATCTTGTTTTCTCCGGTCAACTGAGTTTAAAAATCACACCTGTGAAACTTGTTTCAGGGTGCACTGGAAAATCTGATTGCTGACTTATGAGATTTCACCTACTCCTGCTGGTTGATGACTTTCATTTTTCCAATCAAAAATGTCCGTTTCACTAGGTGGGATGGGGGAGGTCAGTATAAAGTTTCTGAAGTCATGATGAAATGGAGCAAGTAGATGGAGCTTTTGGGATTCTAACAGACATTTTCCGAGAAGTGTTTATAGTCTATGCCGTTTGAACATTTCCACTCAACTTGTGCACTACAAACACTTCACTTTGTGGTAGATATTTTTTCTCATTATAATTTCATGAGAGATGGATAATAGTATTGATAGGAACAAAAATTAAGACCTTGCCATTTGACCGGAACGCAATGACGATTCCAAATGGGGAACTTTCCATCCAAATAATTGTGGGGCGCGGTTGTTGAGAGCTGCTGTAAAGATAGTCTGGCTCGGTGAGAAGCGTATCACAAATTGGATTAACTTTTAGCCTACTCAAAATAATTTGGCGAGTGTATTAGCTTACTTTCTTACTCGCGGTCTACCAAAGGGACTGACTGACCAAGTGATCAATCCGGTTTTCCGAATTCCACTAAAATAGGCACATGAATATACCGCGTCTAAGGTGTCGCTGAGTGGGGCTACAATATTTGCAAACTGGTTGATCATATTAGATCCGGGTATTGTAGAGAACTCCCATAATTTGGGGAATTTCCCATTGTAATTTCACAATTTCAGGCACCAACTCATGAGAACGTTGAAAAACGAAATTGTGACAAAAAAATCAATGTCAACTATGAGATTGGCGTTCGTATCCAGACTGAGAATATGATTATATGTTGATGGAGGAAAAGAGAGACCAATGTCAGGCAAGATGCTACGGAGGCATTTGACATGACTTAATAGTTACCACGGTAAAAGATATACCTGCTATTTTAAATTCTGAATGAGAAGTCATCATCGCTTGTATTTATTTGATTTTCAATCTACGTTATGACTCAATGCGTATGTGATGCGTTCTATCAGAAACAGAAACCTTTAGTCAATGTGAATCACTTATCAACACAACGATCCAAATGTTCTTGGCTGTAAAATAATTGTCTTCCAATATGGTTTAAATTGCAAACAATGAATAGTAAACAAATCAATTTGATAATACTATCTATCAGATCCAGATTAGCATCTTTGAGAAACAACAACGTAACGTGAAAAATGACTAAAATAGTAGCGTTATTTTGTTTTCAACAACGCTCCAAAATCGGGGTTGCTGCTGAATATTCTGCGCTTCGCACTCTTACTTTCATTGATCTACCCGCTGGCAATTTAACGAACAAATAAGTTTCCGAATGCGGTTAGATGTCTATTCTTCAATCCCAGTCAGACTCGCGTGAAAATCCTTGGTTAATAATATAGCATTCTAGCATATCTAATCCCACCTGCCCCCCCCCTTCAATGTGACCAATTCACAGCTAACGTTTTCGATGTCCATTAGATCTGAGTCCCTTATTCCGCACTGGATTTTGTTATTTATCCGCGTACTGGTTGTATTTGAACAATTTTTTCAGTTATGACAGTCTGAATACTGTCAGCTCGGAAACAATTTCACAGTTTGGGAAATTCACTGAATTTAAGGATTCTGTGAAATGTAACGCAAACACCTCTATGGTGTTCATCGATCACCTTGGGACCTGCTTATTCACTTACCAGACAAGATTGATTATCCAAACTAGTTATGTCTGACTTTTTGAGAGAAAACTAAACATTTCGATGAGTTCAGTAGAGCGGTCGTACTAAACGAACAGCTAGTTCTGCGCAATCGTCATGGTGCAGATAAATCTGGTGGATGTAAGAAAACCGATCACCTGGCAGCTGGTGTTGACAGAAGAATCTGCGGTAGGCTTCACACCTTTTTTCTGAGAAAAAAGAGATACATCATGATTGTAGAGAGCCGTTAGGTCAGAAGGGGTACTGGTTGTTATGAAGACAATTTGTGGAGAACAAACGTTCTCTCATTTTTCTTTCACTTTGTTTGCGTCTGGTCAAGGGCCTTACCGCTAGGTAACCGGAAGAGTCAGAATGGGCGCTTGCGACTAAGTGAGACAATGGTTCCACCAAATGCATGCACATCCGAAGTTATATTATTTTCTCCAACAGCGTGTAACAGGCAAGAACCTGATTCCTTTAGTTGACTCCTGCAACCAGTTGCATCAGACATGGAGATCCGCTTAGGCAACTGGAT
>UZAN01041384.1:2165-21091 GCA_900618425.1 Echinostoma caproni | reverse complement strand
AACTGAGGATTGTGCGGGGGGGGGGGTAGTCAGTTCAAATCAATGACATTCATCCAACACCACTACTCACAAGCAACCTTGAGTGAAATGTAAATTAATAAATGGGATCAGCTGGTGAACATCGGAACCATTTAGAGAAGAGCGTTTTTATACGCAGCCGTTTATGCAACTTTTTATCCAAATAAAGTTATTTTAAAGATGAATAAACTGCATGAAAATCTCTTGCCCTCCCCGAATCCAATCTATGGAACTTCTCCAACTCATATTGTTATTCAAATACAATATAATTCCAGTGTTCCACCAAGTGCACCATCGAATCCATTTGATCCCGCTGTTATCAACTGAAAACCGATATTTCTAATCAGGCAGCCGAGTGTCCAGTGATGTAAGGTAGTTCACTCCCACGGGACATTGCTTGACCGATCAGCTTTTCTGTCGACTTTGCGAGTATTCGGTGACCCAGTGTTTTATCGATCTGCATTCATCTTGCGCTTGTCATATGAGCCGTCGTCGACTCATCATAACTGCAATCGGCCCGTTCGGTTTTAGTGAATAATCTTTCGCCGATTGGGAATAATGCGATCAGTTTTGGTTTCGAATCTACCAAATAATGTGTATAAACCTACTCTCAGAGCAAATAACACCCAAACAACAAATACAGTTTAGAAGTCTCCGAAAATCCGATTTTTATACATAGTGATTCCTAAATGTTTGCACATTATGTTTAGCGAACCTGCCAGATGTCACAAAATTGTCTGAGATATTTTCATGCGAGGCGCTAATCGTGATATGTTTATTGAGTGGAAAACCATAGGTGAAGCAAGTTTACTTCGTCTCACTGCAAACTGCGTTGGAATATGCGACTACGAGGCCAGTGTATATAGATAAGCATTCCGATTACTAGTGCTACACAGACGGTGTGTTTAAAATAGGAGTGGATGAGATCTGAACGTCAGTTTTCAAACATTGATTTCATAATTGTTGACAATTATTTAGGTAGTGTGTATCGTCAATCAAAATGTTACATGGATGTGATCAGACACGTGGCCAGGGATGGACAACCAGTTCCCCCAACTGTTATTCACGTGTACCTCTGGGGCTGTATGAGAATCATGTTGGAATATTCTTAGACAAGGAAACTCTGACTGAAAAGATGGATCGCAGCGGCTTTCGTATCTGTACAACGCTTTGTTCGAGTAACATCAACAAGCATTTGTCACATCTCTCCACATCGTTTCCCGGTTAATATAATATGCTGACTGGGCCACTTTCGTTCATAAAAATACGATCAATTTTTTGAGCCATTAAACTTGTCATAATTGATCTGCGGCCCGTGTTATTTGATTCCACATAAGTCAGTCAGTGTCCACTGAGAATAATGAGGAAGAATTCCGGCAGGGTAAAATCACGTGACCGATTGCCCGATGCACAGGTGACTGAAATCACATACCCACCAGGTGCATCCCATATGGCGTTTGTTCGACCGATTTACGCGTGACTTAGAACCAGAAAACCTGTACCAAAGTACACATGGTTTCCCTTTAAAATACGAACCACAAGCGGAAATTTACAAAGGAATTGTTTCTGATAAAAAGACCCGTTCGCATTAATTCTCGGGTTCAATTATACATCTTAAGTCTGTAGAAACTGCACCAGTTTCGTAGAGTTCGATATAGAAATGCAACTGTATTTATCTATTTTCAAACTATTGTTGTTCGCCTCCGAATCTGAGAAAACGGAATCTAACGTTTCCGGGGTATGACAGCTTTTGTATACGCAAAAGGTTCATTCCATGATAAACATCAAAATAGGCGCCAACCTCCGCATCCTGATCGGACAAATGTGAATAAAGGTAATTAGGTGTTTTTGTCTATCACAATGCTATTGTTTGTAGGCGTTGAAATCCTCCATGTATGTATCTTCGCGGGCATGTACTTGTGGGGGTTAGTTTATACACCTACCACACTAGACGCTGATGCTCGCGGAGATGAATTTTCATGGGTTTGCACCATCGTCCATTCCATTGTCGAATCCTGGGATGCAAGTTGTTCACACGCGGTTCATTTTGACAGTGAATCGAATATTTGATTAATTATCATGATAAAACCCCGAAAAACCAGATGCACACGGCGATCAATTCGCGTATACACCTTTGATTTTTGTACCAGTGGTTCAGACTATTGGATTTCTGCCCATACAGAAAGTGGTTACACCAGCATTGACAGGTTGCTTGAATTCAATCTAAAATCCACTCGTACACGTGCGCCTTTCCCAAGTTTTATTCGCAGTTCGTAACATATTCGTGTGACGAATGGGAAAAATAGTATATTATGGAATTTTCAACTTTTGGTGGATATAAATAGATTATGTAAAATTTAAATGCCATGGAAGTGTTTGACAAAGAACACCGGACGGCTGTATCATCCTGTTCGGACTCGTCAGTAGTGCGTACTTTGTGTCCCCATCAGGACTCGAACTGTGAACGTTCGGTTTGGGAATTCAAACTCTTTCCCCTGGAGCTACACGATCGCCGTTCATCACAGTGCCCTTCGTCGGTTATCACAACCATTTCCACCGCATTTAAATGCATTCGACTAGTGGGGAATTAACAATCTCTCAAGGAATGAAGACAATATCCAAGACCATCAGGAGTGCCTGGCGCCTCTGAAAAATCAAATGCACCTATCAAAGCTTTCACCGAGTAAATTGTGTAAAACTTAATGTCCATTAACTCTAGGGTCTATTTTGATTACGATTGAAAACCCAGCAATCACCTAGAAACCTTTCCACTCTTTGGAAACCAGTACATGACAGTACGGGACAGAAATCCGATTCTGTTAAGTTTCAACAAAGGGTATGTGAGGAGAAGCTGTATTCCAATTCAGAGAAATTAGCCCGATTAGGAGGGCCTTACTACAAATCATAAACAGCTGATAAATTAATTTTAATCAAAGGAAATCAAAGAATTTGTTTTCAGTCTCTCCGCCATGCAAAACAACATCCGTACAGGTTTTTTACCCCCAGGGTGGATGGGGTAGAGGGAGGCAGAAGGACGTTCATTTTTGAAGGATTATCGAGCTGAGTGTGGGAAGCTGTGTGGGTCTTCATACTGCCGGTTGACTAATCACCCATCATCAATGAGATTCACTTGATGCCTCGTTCTGTTTGCATGTCATCATCTACAATGTTTCTTCCTTTCGTGAGAGCACATGCATGGGAATCATCCGAATAACTTGTGTCTTATGCATCGTTTTACTTGATCATTTTGATAAGGAAAAAATAATCCAATGAACGAAACTTCTCAGTTTTGTAAAAGTAAAGAGAACAGAAACGTAACAATTATACAACCCGGCGCATAAAAAGAGTGATTGTAGTGATTGCAGTATTGGTAACAGTAGTATGCACTGAACTCAGAATACGAACCGCTCAATGCGGATCACGGAATACGGATCTCATATAATCACTGGACCACACTGACACTAGCACACAATATCCCACGTAACTAAGACGAGATGAAAAGGCCATAGGGGTAGCAGTTCGTTTATTGGAAGGGAATCAAGTAATATGTACGAAGTAGGCTCATTGGTACTCTAGGCTTTTACCGATCGCGTTCCAGTATTCCTCGCATTGTTCTGCTTCTGTATGGGCCGCACTGTTTCTGATTGGCTGACACGATCTACTTATGGTAAGTAGTCAGAAGCGTTAGTGACGTCACCCGTGAGGTTTGATTGATCGTATTTGTCCAAAATATGTAACGCACCGCTCCAGGGTAGGCGTCATCTAGTAGACCCGGATCACCGCAGTGATGATTCAATGGGTTTCATCCACGATATGAGCTGTCAGGTATTCAGTAACTTTCATTCTGGAAAAGGGGGGGATAACGATAGTTGCCAGTGTTGTAGTTGCTATGCGCCAGGTGATCGACGAGAGCCAAAATCGATAGCATTAAGTCACCGTGTCGCAAACATCGTTTTCTCGAAGCCCAATGAGCAACTGAGAGAGGGTCATAGGAAAGGGTTTTGAATCAGAAACCAGTGGGTCACGGTTCAAGTCATAACAGAGACACAAAAATCCTTCTTGCTGCTGTCAAGTGTCAACATGGAGGAAAATAATGTACACTGTTCTTTGTGCTTTGTCCCACGAAACCTTCCATCACATTCACGAACTGACAGTGGAATAATTAAGACCAATATGCATGAGTATACAATATTCGGGTGTCATTCACATTTCTGACAGCACTCTTGGGCTTCAAAAACATAACATACCAATTCATACGTCGGTACCTATAATCGATAATTGTATTTGACATCAATAAGTCGGTCTGCTTGTATGCACACATTCCTCATGACCGGTGTTTGTGCAAAATGGAGTGGTTCTGTGGGTGTATCCTTTTCAAAATCACCCACCCCCTTATCAGTTGATTGGACATCTCCCTCCCTTCCCAACTAACAGTGTTGAGCAGTAGCAAAGGTGCTAACCAGGTTTTACCACGATTAGTTGGAATGTTCCACAACTAAACATTTGTTCATTTAGGTGAACTTATACAACGGTTCGTTATTGCAAAATAAACACTCCCTATCCGAACCTGGCGCAGACATTTTCTTAGTTGACCGAAGCACCCTAAATGCAACCAGTTGGGAACAGAGTTCGAGTACCGGCTGGAAAAAAAACTGATTTTTCTGAGGTAAACAAGCGCATTTGAACCTGTTGATAGTTTTGCCCATGCGTCACAGTCTGTCATTGTCCAAACAAGAGGTGGTTTCCGAAGTAGAGCGTAGATGCATATAACAGCTTACTGGATCACACAGATGCTTGATCATTTATCCATTCGTATGGCGATTGGAAAAGTTCAGTAGCCTCGGTGGGATTCGAACGCACGCATGGACGTCGCCTACGCGTTTTCACAACGCACGCTCTACCAGCTGAGCTACGAGGCCACTGATTTCATTTGTTTCCTTCCGTTCGCGTTCAGCTGGGGTCTGATGCATTGTCCGGTATGTCACTTGACGAGTGCACACAGCACACACAGTTGGAGTCCAGCACACTCAGGCACCGTTGAAAAATGATGTGGAATTGTTGTAGCTCGGCATGCGGATGTTGGTGTTGGTGTTGCGGTCTCCGAGATGAAAGTGTTGTTCGCAGATTTTTCATAGCCAAGCCAGGCAACATCATCAGTGCTTTCCCGAAGTCGCACCAATTTTCATTGACGGAAAGAGACAGCGTGAGAAAGAATCCGGTTCAATCAATAAATCAAACCAATTCCAGTTAGAACATCTCAGTGTGATCATTTCAGAAATTTAAACTAAATAACAAACTTATTTACCCGTGTCTGTCCAACTCAGGTTGCTCCTTATCCACCGGTACCAGTTGGTCTCGTTCATCAGTCAATGGTCAAGTGCATCGATGAGCAGAAGTGTTATCAAAATCCTGTGCATATTTTGTATGCACAGAGTAAACGAGTGCAGTCAGGAACAGAACAAAACAAGCTCCCGATATCATTTCGGGATCATATTTCAAAGCTGGTTAAACAACTACCATAAGGACTGTACAAGGGTATGCCGTGCCAAATAAGTACAACGGGAGAGCGAACTCACATCGATGTGTTTGTGTTGACAAATATGTGAATGACGGTTGGTGTGATAAACGGTNCTTTGTTGCCATTATACACCAAATATTATTGGAGGTCAAATAACTGCACCCTGGATGACGATGAGAAAAAAGACTGGGAACGTGCTACCAACTGTGCCAAGATGAACGGACCAAAAACGTTTACATTGATCAATCTAGGATGTGTTCGCGTTCAAATCTGATGGGCTGTCGGCTAGTCAATCAGTTTGTCAACAACAACAACACGGCAGTAAGAAGATAAGTGGGTGGGCAGTCAGCTGTAAACGAGATACGCATAACAGAAAACGGGGGATTCCAGGGCTTGCGAAGCATAGGATGCGGTAATGTGGAACGCAGCGGTAAAAGCTCCAAAGCATGTGTGTGGCGCAACAAAGGACTGGGTGTTGTGAGTGAATCACATCTATTCAATCAGCTAGAGCTCAGTTTTGGATTGCTGTCGGACTGAATGCTGGTTTGTGATCTGAGATCCCGATAGGGAAGCAGTAATTGGGATCAAAGTTACACAGTATTTGGATTATTTGCCAGTTGCACAGAGCAATGCCAGAAAAACGTGTCAACGAGATAGGTCCACGTGAATATTGGTTAATAAATAGGTGTAGAATAGCAACACAATCGTCATAAAGTAGGTCAAAATATGACATAGAAACAGTTTATGCGTAACCTGAGGGAATTAATACTTTAAATCACCACCATGGAAACAACTTTGGTGGATTAATTTCTACTTGAATTTCCCATCGGTCATAAAAATTTATTCATTATTCGGTACCCTAAAATGTCTATTACATCGAATCTGATGACACTTGGGACATCTCACTCAATCTTTGAAACTACTAGTAGTGTTTGTGTTTAGGTTGGCTGAAAAACAATGGAAGCCCGTTGGATAATAGTTTAATTTTTGTTTTAGTCTCTACCAAATCGCTCGTGTTATTCCGTTTACGTTGGATTCGGCGAATAGCTTGCAAACGCTTTCCCATCGGGATTAAATGACCTTCTCATCGTTCGCGGCACTGAAAATGATAACCGATCTAATGACGAAACACGAATCTCATATATCGACAAACGAGTGATTGAACCTAGTCAGTTATTTTGAAGTACTAACCCGACTTTTCATTGATAATACCCATCAACGTGATAAAGCAAGCACCTGAATGTGGCTTCGTCATTTATTCCTTATTTATTAATTCATTAGTGATTAATAATTTATTCAATTAATATTTATTTCATTCATTATTTGCAATTTAATTTGGAATATTGATTGGTTCACAGGATGCAATGTTTTATACCACATCATCGTCTTCCTCAGAATTTTATGGAAGCAGCAAACTGCACAAAATCATCACCATTTCAAATTCAGTTTGTATAATCGTGTGTTCCGAACTGACCTCTAACAACCTGTCAAAGTGGAGAGAGCAATTCGCACCAACGGACTGATATAATGACTAAGTCTTGTACATCTTTGGTCATGTGATCCATGAACAATGACATGCCTCTGCCGTGGAGAGAGTTAAATAGGGAAGCACGAAAGGAGGCACCTAATCTTCACTCTATCTCGAATCCGAATAAAAGAGTAGAATTAGAATATGCAACTATATATCCCTGGTAGTTCAATCTCCATTGCTAGGGACCACAAACATTTAATGATGTGTCTTATTTTACTTCAGTACTTCCCGATCACTTGGGCAACTGAAGCCTATTGATATCTTTAAATCAATTCAATACTGTCAGACCTAACCGTGTGCATCACACGTTATTCATGTGCTCTGATCACATTGTGAGTAGGCGGTGTTTGTGAAAACTAGGATAGACTTGTACTTATCACATTTGTGAACAATAAAGAAGAGCATAAAATTTTACTGTCAATTTCTTTGGTTCACTCATGAAATTCACCTAAATGGACAAACATCCAATGGAAGCAGAAGGTGTTCGTTTGACTGTTAAATTAGTTGTTGGAAAACCTAACACAACTTTATAGATTCACCTTATGTCTAGACGTGCATTCCCCACACTCCACTGGATTCATTCCAAGTCTCTCTGGTGTGCGACAACTAATCGGTGGAAACAATTGGAACTCAGAATGTCACCTGGTACTGTGCCTGTCATCCTGGCATCGGTAAATGCAAGCTGTGGTTTACCTGATCTTTGTGTAATCTATACCCTTTTCTTCGGCTTGCTGATGCACATATGTGCGATTGAACTCAAAGAAACAAATGGATGCAAAAATAAGTTTCATTCTTCTTAAAGATTGCATTATAATGTGCAATTGAACTAACTGACTGTTTCTATCTCTGGTTACAGACACACAGAGTAAGCATCTATTCATTTTTCCCAATTACAGACCTCAACATTAATTTCCGAAACGTGTGCGTCTTACCTGAGAAAACCTCATTTTAATTGTGGTGGTTATTTTTGCTGTTGGCTGGCCATCATTCCCTTGATCCATGAGAAATGCTTTTATCCGACCAAGTGTCTCATATGGCATATATGGAAGTAGTCCCACTCATTGCATCAATGTGGTGTTTCCTTAACTGTATCTGTGAGTCACTGGTAGTTCATCCTGACCAAAAATCTGATTTCTAACCAATCAAAAAGTATGAGAAACACACATTTACCTTATTGGTTGTGTCAGTGGCCCACGGCTTGATTAAGTCTTGAGGTGTGTCGGGCAACTTGAACAACTGACCCCGTACAAAAGACGTTTTATCCGATGAATTGGTCACCAACCGCTAATCGATTGTGGTTTTTGCTCACTTTCCCAATGTGTTGCGAGTCTAGTTTTGGCTAAATAGAGACTCCCGGGAGTATACATCAGGATGATTCAGTTTCTTTGGTTTAGGCAACCTGGCGTTGGTCCACTCACCATAAAAGCTTTTTACTGGATATCGTATCACGATCTAATATGAATGACAGGTCCTAAACAAACCGCACTTACAAACGGATTTTCATCAACGAACATAGTGGAATGACTCCAATCTAACTGTGTATCGAAAACACACAATCAGTGTTTTTAGTATCTAGCTTTATTCACCATGTAATGGTCATTTAAGCTTAAGAATACCTCATGTGAACAGTGGTCGTCACACTTTGGACAACTCTATCCCGAATGTAGCATACGGCCCAATGAGAAGGACGCTACATACACCTTTCAGCCTGGATCCCAATGCTTCATTCCCGGGTTGTTACCGGACAACGTTCCGGGACGGTAAATATGTTTTATCCTAATGGAAAATTCTGAATTTTCGTCTCATGCTTTACATCTAGGTTATTGGCGTGTCTAAATCTAATCATGGATCTAGTTGAGATCGTTAGTGCTCGTTTTCTCTTGACACAGAATCGCGTAACCCGCAATGATTCAGAGGTGTGCAGCAAATTTTCAAACTCGTATTGGTTTTTCTGATAAAAGCTATTGAACGTATTTAGCACGAAATCAAAACAATTGGGAGCATACAAAAAGTACTTTCTCCTTGAACTGTTGCACAACCAATTTCCCGGGAGTGGGGGAGGTGGTCAGTCGGGAATCAATCATCTCACAATCAAATGGTCATTGGTGTGACTCACCCTGCCTCATTATCACATGACATAATTCAGTGTAAAAACGCATTTAGTATCACTCTGTAGATTGGCGTTGGCAGAGCTAGGGCAACAGGTTGGATGCAGGTAATCGTTTGAATCACACTTGTGTTTTGAATGTCTCAAAGTGATCCGTAAACAGTTCAGCTTGTTTGAGGTGCCATTAGTCAGATTGCATTATTTTTAACAACTCGATCAGAGATCTAGCATCTTGATGATTTTTTATACCCCAAGGACTAACAAATGATTGACACATGTGAAGTGTAACGAGGAAAGTGATAAATAGTTTGATTGATTGATTGATTCAATTCTATCAAGGAGTAACTGACGAACTGAATGGATGATTGATGGGACGCAGTGATCGAATGACTACTGTTCGTTCACTGTTCGTCTACCTTAATCATTGAATGAAGTGATGAAACTCTGCGCACCGTTCGTAAGCGCGTGTCAAGGACTGTTTAACGCCAGTTTGTTTAAAACATGCGATTATTAGATTAAAATGCAGAATACTATTTATTAGGCATTTATCTTTTATGTAGAATGACGTAGGTAGTTTAGACTTCTACCATACTGAATCTAGCGTGTTTTGCTTGAGCAAATGCTACAACACCGCCCTAGTCCAAGTGGGACCTCATGGGTCCTTGAGGTCCAGGGTTCGATTCCCGGTGGGGTCGATGGGTTTGCACTGCTGATGAGACCTAATCAGGTCGAAACAGTTGTCCAGTGCTTCTTAGCTTTTCAGTTCACGCTTCATTTGTTTTATATATGACGAATTCACCTTTGAAATTTAATCAAATCCTCCACCACTCACTTGAAACTCAGTTTTTCATAAAGATCTGATTTAGCCCACGCCATTAGAAAAACCAGGTAAACAGATGTTCACGACTTAACGACTATTTTGGTTTCCGGAAATTCAGTTTCCTTCAAGTCTATCATGTCTGGGTGTCGAATGTTCACGAGCAATTATCATCACCATAGTTTGCACTAAGGTGAGGTTAAGCGCGAATCAGAAATTGAATATAGAGTAAATCAACTCAAACCAAAAGTTTCTAGTTTTTTTTAACAATATCGCTGGACACCCGTTGAAGACAATATGTGGGATAGGAACAGGTATCTAAGTAGATGAAAAAAACGGACTGGGTATGTGATACTTGCGCAGGGCACAGAATACAACGAGAATGTCAAATCAACCTGCGCACCGTGGTGCTTGTTTGTTCACCTGCATCAAAGTTTTGAACGTAACCGGGGGTTCACACCGCATTTGCACCTTCCCATTCTGACCTCGATCTATCTGCGAGTAATAATTGGATCGCTGCACACAAAAAGGTCTATTAAAGCAGACTCAAATGTGGCTTATCTTGGAGGTCATCTGGACGTCGTACACTTTTCACCAACCTAAGATATGATTTCCCTTAAAGGGACGCTCATGTTTGCGTAAATTCCACTTGGCGCAAAAACAGTGTACGCCGGTGAGAATGGTGGACTATTGTGCCCTCTGATTTGTTGTGAATTTCATTTAATGCACCATAAAGTCCTGTAAACTGAGGTCCCCTAAAAGTATCCAATTGGTTAGAGTGCTGGATTGAAAATTTCATTTCCGAAGCGATCATCCCCTATCGCAAACTTTCACTTGGTATGACGAAATGGCCCCGTACAATTCCTAATGTGTGCCAGAACCCCAGTACACTGACTCAGGATGACGGATTTGGCTTACACGAACAATTTGGAATTCTGGTGAACAGTTCATATTTAATACGCAAAAAAGGTAACATCAGTATTGATGAAGAAGGGGATTGTTTGCGCGAATGATGAAGTTTCCTAACAATGGATGTAAATGCAGGGTGATTTTGACGGAACTAGAAATTACAAATTATATTCGGCTCGGTGGATATTCTAAGTTGTTTGACCACCTTCGTCTCTTATGCGTTTGGTAATGGAAGGACCAATAATAACTACTGATTGTGACGGTAGACTAATCGAAATTCAGGTTGTAATTGGAACCTAGGAGTCAAGGAGAGGCAAAATTTAAAAACCCAAACGCGTACTGAGTGTGTTTTGTATCATGGAACAGTCTGGGTGCTGTCCAAATTCCGCTCAGTAGTTGGACCCACAATGTCTTCCTGCTACTGTACTACCCAAGTGAGTTCATCATTATCGGAGTTCGAAAGAGTTGCTGCACATCCACGTACCCTTGTAATTTTCTGAGGTTCGAGAGGATGCTGTGGTTAGCCACCCACATTACCTTAGGGTTCGGAGGAAACGGTGAAAACGAGGGGTAGAAATTAACGGAATTACTTCCACGGCTGTTTCAAATAGTTCGAAGCGGCCTAGTATACTTTCAGCAAACTGTTAGGACGGAGCTTAAGCAACCTGTCCGATCGCGCACGCCTCCGAGTCAGGCCACTCGCAGACTCGCAACGCTTCAAACATACTAAGCCCGATTGGATGGTCACAGAACGAATCAGCCAATGTTTCTCCAATCGATCAATTGATCAATCGATTTGTCATGGACGCAATCTGAGTGATTGGTGGGTCACTGCGCGTATGCATGATTTTCTCTACATATTTGCGTATCGATATCTAATAAAAAAACACTGACTGTTCTCCCAAGCTGTGTTCTCCCAGGGGGTTAAGCGAGAGTCACTCTGGTCATTCTTACGTCTATTCCAAACGCAACACAAACCATCGTACGAGAGCTAATACAAAACTTCCTCTGCAATAATGGGTTGCCACATTGTACTCAGGAAGCCGGAATAATGAAGGGCTCCGTTAGTGTTTCGTGTTTCCAGGAAAGTAATCAACCGGATAAGTTTGAAAGCAACTGAAAGAGGTGCACTTCAGTAATCTCAAAATCGAAATGAATAACATTCTGGTGAGTCGGTGACAAGCTCCATCGGTCGAGGATGGGGTGGGTATAGAATAAATGAAATTCCCATGCGACGTGGTGTACCCTGATGCGCAAGCTTTTAGAATATACTCTGTCGGCGACTCTTCGGTCGACCAAAAGCCAAATAAGAACAAACCAAAAATAAACACGGAACTTTTATTCTTTTAAATCAGCCTTAATTATTTCATATCGAATACACAAGAACGCGTAAAGGTTGTTGCTAGTCTCATAGAATGATGAACAAATTTGAATGTTTGACGCGCATCACAATGTGTGGACAGCCGATTGGTTAGCGCCAGTGGCGTGAATGGTAGACGAAAACGGTTTATTTATTAGTTGGAGTGAAGTAATGTATGATGCAATGCTTGAATCATGGACAGCCACGCCATAGCTTCACTTACGTGTAGCATATGCTGGTCTGACAAGGGTTAGCGTAAACAAAGTCGTGGTCCGTAGGTTGAAATTGTGAAGACTGCAACCTTGCTGCTGACATACTTTCATGGAGGTTTACAGCGACTCCCCGAGCGGCCCTGTTGTCCTTATTATTAAAAGCTATTGCAAATTGTCGTAAATGGTTTTCTCTAGATGGTTTTGATAAAGTTTTGTACCCCCTCCCTCCAAAGCCCTTCTATTGCACTCAAATAGAAACATTGCCATGAGTATCATGATTATCGGTTTTCCAGAATACATTCGCATTTTTATAAATCTGAAGGGCATTACGTTGCGAATTAGAAAACATGTAAGTAGGACACGTCATTGAACGTTTAAGCGTCGGGCGCATTCCATAAATTCACTCTGACTCATCGCATAATGTGGGGCCCACGTGATGTGTCTTCGGTTGTTTTGCATCAACTGGATATTCACGTCAAATAATGTGGCATGCCCTAATTAATTCACACACGCCAAATATAGATAGTATGAACGAATTGAACGCATCAATAAACCTATATTTGTCAACCACATATGACATATTACGCTGCCGTGACCTTGAACCTTTTAGGAATATCGTATTCATAATGATGAAACAAGCTGGTTTTAGGTAAGAAAAACAATACAATGCACTATGAAGTCTCTAAAGATTGTGTGATACATTTTAGGGATTTTAGGTGTTTTGTTAAAATATATTTTATTTCAAGCGACTATTCCAAAGCTGGACGGTGCATATTACTTCTTGCAGCTGAGAAGTAAGATGAAGATGGTTAATTACTTCATTATTGATTCACAGCAACAGCATTACTCTACCTGATAGACTGACTGATGTTTGCTCCATAACCAAGGAGCGAAACAGAAAACTCAGTCAGGCCTTATATATATATATATATATATGACTTTGATTGCGTCATAGTTCCAAAACGCAGGGCTATACTCAATGACAGACTGGGGACGTGCAGCCGACGAACTGCATCAATGGGAACAACTAAATTAGTCGACAATAAAAAGCGGTTGCCGAATAGAGCGCCCCGTGTTCTAATCGTTTGCACACTAAGAATCACCTTGTGAAGTGGGACGGAATCTTGGCTGTATGGGATGTCTGATAATCGCATGCACTGGACGAGTCACAATTCAATGGGGAAGAACTGAAGTGACACAACTAATGATCGATTTGATAATGTATGATATGCGCAAAATAGTGATAATGTAATACAGAAATTGGTTCCACTGACTCACTGGGTGTGTATCCAAATGACGGAATGGTTATTTATGTGTATACAGATCTCACAGATAAACAATGTACCGATCGGACGAATCAGATTGCATGAAAAAAGCCTGATATCAAACTGGACTCTCGCAATTAAGGAGATGAATCGAATTTGCGATCCGGTTTGAGTCATTTGTGTTTCGATCCAATGTTTTTGTGAACTTGTACGTTTTTTGTTCGGCGATTTTGCTGCCCTTCATTGAGTCTTCTGGTATTTTGATCACAAATAAAAGCCGCTCAAGCAGGTGAGCAAACGTGTGAGGTTTGTTTGTTATTCATTTGTACAAATTCAAAACAAGAATGTTGCATGAGTTACAACCTGTGGATTTGTGGGTACAATACCCCTCCCCCCATACAAAGTCGATCGATTACGATGGTAGACAATACCGAGAGCTCAGCAAAAGCAGTTTGACCAGGGACAGAGAGGAAGAAAACAGACACAAAATCAGACACAAAACAGTTATAAACGATTCAGTATGACATTCTCCCTGATGTTTTCTTTAACACGTGAACAAAACGGCTTTACATTTCTCAGGATCGGAGGTTTTAGGAGTGAACCCTTTGATGTTTAAAGAGTGTACTTTAGACAGTCCAGGTAAATATTTTGCGGATGATGATGGTCTACAATGGGTTCCCGGAGTTGTTTGTGCGGACGGTGGAAAGTTTGTAGCTTTTAGGCATGTTACCGAGTGGTGATCGTCAGTAAGAGAGGTCTCTTCCGATGATGGTTCATGAAGGTCTTGACCTCCCGAAGTAAGATACTAAAACGAAACAGTCTGTTCCTCGCCATCTAGCGAACGGACTTGAGCATAACTGAGATTACACTAGAGAAGTTCGACTTCATCAACCTGGAGATCAAATTCGGTCGATCTAATCGGTTGGCGCTACAACAGTGGTCCCGGATTCACTCCGCTGGTCGACTTACTACGGTAGGAGAAGTGTGTCTCATACGGAGTGTAGCCGTACATAGAAAAGAGCTGATGAAGTGAAGGGCGTCCGGTGGTAGGTATTTTTACCAGCTAATAACGAGACCTCGTGACCTAATTGCTAGGTTAATTTGAATGCCCCAATGTCCCATTCAATATCTCCATATGACTATTATCTTGCAGCTTGTAGGCCATTGTTCTGCTTGTGGCTAGTTCTTTGTTGTCAAAAGAAATCGTAAAATCTTCTGACAGGAAGAACGAATCCGGACGGAATGTATGTAAGATATTACTTCCTCCGTGGAATATGTCAGATTGTTTGTTAGTTATTTGGCCTTGCTCAAATATGACGCTTGTTCACTTACAGAGGTGTTTTCGTCCCTTATCAACCAATCCATTTACACGTGTTCAATTGCGGATTCCTGGAGACCGCACACCATTGTTCCTATTCCTAAACCCTCTCCATCTAGCACTTTATCTAAATGCTTTCGTCCCATCGTCATCACCTTCTCTGAACTTACACTTGCAGAGCGCGTTATTCTCACCCGCTTGCAATGTGGTATTGTTGTTCCCAATGACCTCCTCCAGTTTGCTTACGAGCCAAACAGATGCACTTTGGATGCTGTCTCTTCAATGATGCACTTTATTAGCAAATCTTTAGATAATTCTCAAAAATCGGTTCGTTGTATTTTCCTTGACTATTCTTCCGCTCTCGATTTCGCTACACGATCTCTTCTTCTGCGAAAGTTACAGTCATTCGGTTGCCCCACCAACTTGTTGTCATGGTTGAAATATTATTTCACAGGAAGGATTCAACGAATGAAAGCAAACGGCACTATTTCAAATCCCTTAGCGAATAATTCTGGAGTCCTTCAAGGTGCTGTGCTCTCTCCCTATTTATTTTCAACTTTTATCAGTGACTTACCCTCAATCCCACCAGCCAATACCTTTGAATATGCGAATGATGTGTTCTTGTGCCAAGCCATTTCAAACCGGTCTGATAGAATCGTTTTCTGACAAGTTGTTGCAAGTGGAATCATTTTAAAACCAATCCGGTCTCCGACTGAATACTTCTAAATGCTTTGAATGCATTTTAAGTCATTCCCGATTCGAACAGCCCTTGGAACCCTCAGGAAATAATTTCGTACTCATCATCAGAATACATACCACCAAATACCTATGAGTCACTATAGATAGCAATCTTCGGTGATGTGCTTGCCTGTGTTGGTAGCCTACGTCGCTTATCTTTTCAAGTACGCGAGCTGCGACAATTTCGACTGAAGCATGAAACTGTATTTTACTTTGTTTATCAATGTATTTTTCTTGTCATACTTTATTGTTCGCCCGTTATTTTCCGTGGACTTCTTAGACAGGATTTCATTACTCTTCATCGCGATTTTGTAATTACAGCCATGTTTCTCGTATTCCTTTAAACACTCAGATCACAAAATTATGTATTTTCCATGTCACTTCATGTGAGAATTTCGCTCATGAAATACTCAAGACGCCTATCATCCGCTCATTCCCGATTTATCTGTTTGCCGTTCCCACGCTACAACCCGATCCAATTTTCGCTGCTTACTCTCCCGCATAAACATTTGTCGCAACTCAACGGTTCCCTACCTGGGTCGGATTCTCACTGACACGGTTAAGATCCGCAATGAACTAATTTTAAACCTATAAAGATGAACAACTGTTTAATTTCCATCATTGTTGTGCATGAATTTTATTTCATTTTTATCCAATTGTAACAGTAAACACATTTTTGACTGAAATGTAGGTACAGTTGCCTGTATACGTCATCTATAATATAATAATACAATAGAATATCATAAAATGCGAGGCAAGACCGAAATTTCTCCACTTCCGAATGTGTTCTACGATTGCACTGACTCCTTTCTCAACAAGTCAATGAATACCGTCTTATGTGTTGAAAGTGTACGTTAGTAACGGCCAATCGTTTAATCAAAAAGCGTGACTGGCCTTATGTTATCAGTTTGTTGACAGTAACGATTAACCTCCCCAGGATATAACAGGTATTGTCATCTGATGGTCCGATTTGAGCGTTCCAATCCCCGACGATTAGACGTAGTTGAGAACTTGCATCCGTGACTAGCACGCTGTGTAATGTGTAGCCGTACAGGGGCCAACGGTCGATTAGACACTCCGATTACTGAGTGAATACAGTGTGATTTGCTTTTCGGTGACTCCGGAGCATGTAAGTGAATCATAGATTTGTCAGAGATCTTGACGCTTCCGGGCTATATGTGTTGCAAAACAGTCAGACTGATTTGGTGTTGGTTTGAGGGTGCACATCCATCTCTTACACATTCAACTCGAAACGGCGGACCGCCCCGGCCGGAATAATTGTTGATAGCCAGTGATCTCATCCAAGGTTCTCACACTTTTCCAGTTGATTAATGACTCAGGACATACAAGTTGTCTAGAAGAACTGGAAGGACTGGTGAATTATTTGGTTCAGAAGCTCCTCTTTGTGGCGGAACATGGGTCTTTATCTTATATAATTGCATGATCTACTCGAGTACAGTGACACACGATGTTGTCGTCAGAAAGAGCACTAGGAAGGCGACAAGAGGCCATACCCACGAACACTGGCACCAATCGCTCACAATCTCTTTTTCGTGCAGTAGAATTCACATATTAACAGTTAACCACCGGAATGGGCACTGTCCTGCCTCCAAAATGGAGATGCGACCGGTGGCATCCAATGTTTCCATTGATTTCAGGTACTAAAAATAACCGAATGCTAATCGAGTGCTATTCTATCAAACAATTCTGAAACACATTTCAACTATGAACATTTTCAAGATATACTCACGTACATTTGAAACGTGTATTTTGAGACGATTCAAAGTGGACACTCCTGCAATTTTTCTGCAATAACGTAAGAAATTATTCGTGTAACATAAAAGATGGTTTTACATTCAGATAGAGCTAATGCCGTTTTGTCTGGAATATTTTGTCTATGCTACGGTTACAATTCGAAAATACAACGGAAATTCATCACAATTTTGACGTGACCAAAGAACAACTATCCAACAACGTTCTACCTGGACAACTGAAAATCCTATGAGTTGAAATGTCGCTCAAGTTGAACTTTAACATAATTTATTTTTTCCGTGAAAACAAGATTGGCATTTGGTGAAACTGCTTACATTTGAGACAATAATCTTGAATTGGACTGCCGTGATCGACAGCTTTAGGACGACTGTTTTTTAGGCGCAACAGCAGACATTTTGACTCTCGCGAGAGAGAGAATGACAAATAGCTATTTGCACCGGGTCCTTGGATGCAGTTGGGATTGTAAACGGATGACTTTGATGTGCCTGTTGTGCAACACTATTTGCATTCCGCATCCGTCGTCATAGTCAATGAGGAAATATCCTTGCCCCCGTACCAGTACACACGTTGTCGTTGTTCGTCCATTGACGCTGTCTGTACGATTTCAAACAGGAAAAAGTAAATCAATTGCGGTTTTAACATAAAACTGGATTGTAGTATACCTTGCCGGGAGTAGGCGACTGTTTTCTTTTTTCAGGTTAGCCACTGCGTGATCGGGAACAAATCGAATCGTGGTGTGGTACTTTTGAACGAAATTGCACTGCCTCGTTTGTGAGTCTGACCAGCTGATCATTCCGACAGACATGACTATAGACCACAGAACGTGCCACGTTCCATCGTGCATCACATATTCATATCTTTGTACGTCTGAATCATAGCGTCTATTGCGAGTAGCGTGCAGACCTGTTCTATCTTTGACTATCCTCCGGTTGTCTCCAAAAATGACATATAAATGCACCATTAGCAAGCTACCAGAAACCGCTTCACTCGTCAAGCCAATTAATGAAACGTGAACTACGCGGTCCAGATGCACGAGTACAAAAGACATTTCACAAATTGAATGGCCAGTAGACACGTTTTCACTTGTTCCACTTCAATACAATCATCATTCGAATGACTTTTTATCTATTGATACTTTCCACTCCTCCCTAGCGCAGAAAAATGACTTATTCATTAATCTGAGTTGTTCCCTTATTCTCACACAAAGCACAACAGTACACCACCGACACTGCCTTTAAAACGTGTAGAAAAATTGACTTTTTATTTAGTGCAATGAAATTTGGATAGTATATGCAACCCGTATACTGATTATTGACGCCTATCACGTATTTATGTATGTGTTTAACCGATAAGTCACAGT
>UZAN01041383.1:42607-53315 GCA_900618425.1 Echinostoma caproni | reverse complement strand
CAATCAATTTGACCACAGGCATTTATGAACACAAATCAATCAGTTGTAAGCCATAACACATGCCTAAGCGGGTAACCCTTCGTACAGTTCAATCAGAGCCTAAAATGCAGCTGTTGGTGACTCGTATTGGGTTCCACGCAGCATGCGCTTGACATTTAGGAGTACAAAAAAGTCACACGGTGCCAGGTCTGGATTGGAGAGTGAATTATCGACCTCCTGGATGTGTTCTTTAGCCAGAAAATCACCGACAACACAGGACCTGTGTGCAGCAATGTCCCTCGTGCTCAAGTACTTGGACGAAACTTGGCAACAGTCTCCAGTACTTTCGGCAAACAATGGGTGGCGTACTAGGCTCCGGTGACTGTGCTTTGCTGTACAAGCGCTACAGCAGCCACATGAACGACTTTGGTCATGCACACAGCCATCATCTGCTTTGCCTTACTGTGCTCGCTTCGGAATTTCTGAATCGGCGCCTCACCAACCGGCGTCCACTGAGCCAATTTTTGTTTCTTCTCTCGGTCGAAACTGTACAACCAGGTCTCATCACTACGGATGATCTCCCAAACTGCATTGGAACGTCCGCCATCACATCTGGCAAGCATGATGCTGTACCCATTCACCTGAGCTACATTCTGTTCAAACGTTTCCGAGCCCACGGCATTGTCACTAAGAGAGAAGCAAGACGAAGAGCTGAGGTGCTGCAGTGCTCTGTGTAAACAAATGTGGATCATGGCCCAACCTATGGGTCTCACACGCCTTCGGCGACAGCCCAATTCACTTCACTTCACGCCGAAGAACCCAGGTTACTTCGGGTGACACAATGTAGTGAATCAGAAGTAGAAAACGCACTTCTGTCCAGCTTTCTCCTTCGAGGAAGTTCAAGTAAAGTAAGGATTCTACCAGACAGATCATGGAGCGAGCGAGCACACCAACGAAATAACCCGGACAGCCTACGGGAAACAGACAATGCTTGAGTGATTCTTATACACGGAGTCCCACAATTAAGTGATACAGACACATCAAAATGCCAGGAAAATGACTGTAAAGAGTGGCGGTTCATTTAAGATCTCATCGGATGTCGCCAGATCTCGACCACAGCAGTTAGCCGTCTTCCCTGTTCTCCTCACTACCGCGGAGACGGTCCCAGAATTCCGAAAATAACTCTAGGCGCACCAAAAATGGCTACGACTGTCTTACAGTCGTGGTACGACAACAAGATCACGGGACCATCAGAACTGCGATTGAGACCGATGAACAACCCAGGAACAAAATGTGTTTCTCAGTCAGAAAATATCACCTCCATACCCGCCGGGTTCCCACAGACTTCGTGTCCCTTCCCGCAATTGGCAGACCAGACCCAAAAAAACTCTTCTCCCGAAAAACTTCCCTTAGCCGACCACGATACGGTCCGCTCAACTAACCCTCCACACCCCGACGAGTTTCTGCTCCACCACCAACTGCACTGTTTCTACACTAACTTCCAAGGTTTCCTTAGCAAATTTTCAGAGTTAGAGCTGCGTTGCTAAACTGGTCAATGGGAAATTATTGCCGTCACCGAAACCTGTCTGACAATCGACATTCTGGACTCAGAATTAAGCTTACCCGGCATGACCCTGCTCAGACGAGATCGACCTACAAGGGGTCGTGGGGTGTTACTCTACTTTAAAAGCAAACTATAATGCGAAGTTATTGATTATTCTGCTGCGACTCCGGACTCACTGTGTTGCAAAGTGCGACTGTCGCAGCGCGATATCGGCTTAATCTGCGTGGTGTTTCGCTCTCCTTCATCCACAGACTCAGCCAATGAGACACTATTGCAAACTATGTATCACATTCTGTCACTGAAGTTCATACATATTCTCATTATGGGTGACTTAAATTGCCCTAATCTAGCTAACTCAGCGACCTGTCTCCAACCGTTTGAGAGGAAATTCGCACAACTTATGGAATACTATCCACTTAAAAATTTTTTGAAAGAGCCCACGAGTTTTGGAGCCAACCAGTCAACGTCGGTTTTGGACTTGGTGTTAGCTAACGAAGAACTGATTGTTGCATATTTGCCTGCGGCTTAAGTGCGTACGTTTTGCTGGTCGATAATTTGCTCGTTCCACAGACCTTATCGATTGATATCTACTCAGATCGATCAACCTCACGCGCTTGCCTATTCCGATACCGCCGACCGACATGGGCCCGATCCTGATTGGCTGTTAGTTCTATGGCTGCCTTGTTGAACATAGGCTTGATTGTGAACGATTATAATAAATCTATCCTACTCTGTGTACGGTTGTTCTACTTTGCTAGCGGGCAACGGGTCCGAGACTGCAGTGTTTAAAATTCAAACGTAACAGTAATGGTGGAAACCATTTTCACCATGCTGTGTTTACGTTTGACTACATTTGCTATGCATCCTTACCGCACAATCCTACGGTTAGCTCCTGTATGTTGGTTGACTACACCAAACTTAAAATTTTGGCGAGAGATTTCCAATGGAAATTTTTCAACGAACAGTATGATCCCCTGGTATCCTGCAAAGAACTTACAAACCACCTGACGGAGGTGCGACGAAAACCAAACGCATCACCTACTCAACTGGTCAAAGTACAGCGATTCAAAGTCGGACAAAAAGTGGATTTCGCAGAGGAATATATCATGGAGAACTTATAAACGGACTCCTTGCAACAACACGTGGTATACCTACTGTCAACTCCGAAACCACTGCTCCAAGTTGGCGCGCGAGGACAAGTTATTACACCAACAAATAATGTTGCGCAAGTTCATATCAAATCCCAAGCTGTTGTAGAAACACATAAATGCCAAGAGTGGCAGAACGTATTTCAGTCACAACATAGGAGGCGGCTGAAATGCTAAAAAGTCAGTACGCTCAAGTGTTCACCGCAGCTGAGAACACCGGACTACGACTGACTCTGTTATATGAGGATATATCATATCCAACGCTCGTCACAATTGATTTTCCCATCGAAATTGCAGTGTTTGAAAAGGAACTCGTCTCTAGGGGTAGATAATGTCCATCCACAAACCCCTGTCAACCTGGTGAGTAACTTAGCTCAACCACTAAGCGAACTATTCCGAAAAATGTGTTCAACAGAACTGTGCTCCCACAAACATGGAAACAAGGGATAATTTCTTCGATATACAAGAGCGGCTGTCTTAGCAACCCTGCTAACTACCGCCCCGTTACTCTTCTCCCCGTATTATCTAACGTCATGGAATCCATTGTCGCAGACAATGTGACGAGTCACTTGGAAAAATACAACGTGTTATCCCCTGCTCAACATGGGTTTCATCGCATGCGATCGTGTACCACTAACCCGCTTCTGGCCCGAGAAGAGTGGACAAAAGCAGCTGATCATGGTGATACAGTGGACGTTATGTACCTCGGCTTCTCCAAAGCATTCGACCGAGTGAACCACAAAATACTGCTGAGGAAACTACATAACTACGGAATTCGGGGACTTATACTGGACTGGATGGAAGAATTTCTTCGACAACGTACCATAGCAGTTCGGGTCTCTGGGACACTTTCCGATCCCATCAGCATAGCACGAGGAGTTTCACAGGGATCCGTGCTGGGCCCTCAACGAATGACCTAACAGACATTCTGGGTTCACAAACATTATTTTCGCTGACGATACAAAAGTATGGAAAAGAGGGACAAAACCAGAGAACTCGCTAGAACTTCAAAGAACACTTAATGCTGCCTATCAATGGTCGATCGAAAACGACATGGAATTTAATGCATCAAAATCTACGGGCGTATCCCGTCGACACAAAACTCGGTTTCCGTATTTCTTTGGAGATCAACTTCCGTATATCTCGAATGAGAAGGATCTTGGTGTCATTGTTCAAGACGACCTAGGCGGTTCTTTAAACTGCTCCTGGGCGTCGTCTACCACTGTAAGACATGTTGATTTACCAAAACGAGTTTTTGGCAAGTTTGAACCTACGCTGTTCCCACGATTGTTATCAGCCTACATTCGACCCCGCATAGAGTACGCCATTCATATATGGAATCCATGGCTGCAACGCGATCAAAAGATTCTGGAACGTCCACAAAGAATGGCCACCAAAATGGTCAAGGGACTGCATTCCAAGAGTTACGTGGAAAGACTAGAAGCACTGCAACTCCACACAGTATCGCCGCATTCGAGGGGACTTGATCTTGGTGTGTCAAATAATGCAGGATCCATAACAACCAAGTCGTTCATTCTTTGCGTTGTCTCCCAGCACTCACCTGAGTGGGCACTCATTCAAATTAGTGCTCCAAAATTCCCGACTAGAATGCCGACGTCATTCATTCGCCCTCAGAATGTGCATTACTTGGAATTCTCTACCACCACAATTTGTTTCTGCGCCCACAATTGACTCATTCAAGCCCAAACTGGATGAAGCTCTGAAAAGTCTCAAATTTCAACATCCTTAGAAGTGCACGAAACAAGGACAAGTTGTGACATTCATCTAATTTGTATGAACTGTGAACCGATTCATCCGTTCTAAACCCCATGGGATTAGAAAAGCAAAGGCTTTTAAGTATCTCCCATGATAAAACTTTGACTTTGACTTCATCACTGAACTGATGGGGTTGTGGGGATCCAGACATACGTGACCGCATTCCAAGTGCGATCAGGTACAGCTTTATGTCGTCCAATCAACGTCCAAGAAGCTGGACCAATGGTACATCGGGCGGACATAGTATCAGAGTTCGTACATGCAATGCGTCTGCGCAAACGGTTACGTGATTGAACGATAGTCCTTCAACCAATGATATGGCCTGTTGCTTTGTATATAACGTGCTCTATTTCTATGCATAAGCATTGGCACTTGCTGCTACCGATTCTCTGTGTACTACATTGGTGTCCGCAGTTTGGTTTGGAGCCAATCCAGTTCTGAGTATCACAGTACGGGTCCTCGTATTCCGTTATTCAATACTATACTATACTACTATTCAGATTACACTAGGGGTACCCGGCATGTGACAGCCTTTCTGAGGCCAAGCTTCTCACACGGGATGATGTCGATCGATGCCGATGAGATCCCGATGGCTTTTGCCAGCCGTGACACTGTCACCGGAGCATCCTGCTCAACCATCGCTTGCACAGCAACGATTTTGTCCCCTGTGGTGGCCTCCATAGGTCGACCACTCCGTGTTTCCTTATTCAGGGACCGCCTGCCACGCTTGAATTCCACGAACTACGCAAACACTGTTTCTTCAAGGCGTCATCACCAATTGCGGCTCGAAAGCGATCAACACTCTGTTGCTGCTTTAAACCACATTCACTGTCGTAGAAAATCATCACTCTCAGTGACATCGACATCCTTGCAGTCCGAGTATTGCTACCCGAGCTTTGTTCGGCTGCATTGATATTTGGATCTGCATGAGTTGCAATCACTGAATAATACTCACAATAGATTCCAGTTCACCTTTTCCCTGCCCGTTCATCTGCCCCTGGTACTCGTGTACTGCGTATCCGGAACCATTTTGCTGAGCCCTTCTATTGTATGGTATTGTATTGTACTGTAATGACTTATGCAAGCAACTATATCTACGTTTCAATCAAAAGTGTATTCACCGTTAAGTTGGGACAAAAATAATGAAGAAGTCATATACAACAATGATGAAACGTAAGCGAATTGTGAAAGATTCACTAGCCTTTTCACAATTTAAAGTCGTCAGTCTACCGAACAACGTAATTTGAAGGATTTATCTTACGGAACCGAGACTGAAGAATTTAACTCAAATCTGGATCCACAAGGTGATGGGGGCGTATGTCTAATGCAGGGACCTGACCCAAGTACATATATGGGAGCTTCTAGAGACGTGTAAAGCAAGGCCTTGGTGTTTCGATCACGGGTTTTATTCGCTGGTGCGTTGTCTTTTGGTTCACTGTCAGGGATCAGCCATTAGACTCCTTCAGCCAATGAGACAGACGGAACGTGGACTTTACCGCACCCTTTTGGCTGGGAGGGTAGCGGCTTTACAACGACGGCTTCTCTCATCGTCGGGAGGAAACCCTAGGTACCCAGCTTCAAATTCCATGTTATGGGATTTTTGTACCGTTGGCTGTGGTTGGTTGTTAGAGCGCTGTAGCCATATGAGAGAAGGGAACCCGGGAGATGCCCTCTCCATGGACATGTGTCCACTCACGCATGATGATATCCATGGTTATGCGAAGCCATCATGTATCGTTCACTGGGTCAAAGGTGCACAAAAATCATCATCATATCATTTCAAGATGCAGTCTCATCATGATGGAAACATTTTATTTAATTGGGTCTAAAGCTACGTTCATTCACATAGTACTACTTTACCAGTTCTTGTCACTGACATGAACTCTCATTATACCCGCATAATGAGAGTTCATGTCAGCAAACTATTGCAGCTTTCTTTTTGAGCACCGTCAAAGATTGTCAGTCAAAGTCAGCATCAAATGCAGTACAATCACACACACACATGGCATTCGCCTAATCTGAGCACAAATACATTGTTCTGAATTGCTGCCACTCCACAACATAGGTCCCCCTCCCCGCCGTCCGTCCGTCCGTCCGTCCCCTGGGCTCCGCACGCGAGCATTGTACAGAGCGGGAGTTTCGCTCTAGAATTCCGACATACATAATCCCCTGTTCCTAGTTCATGGTTCTTTGTACAGTTTCATTCTAGACAGTCAACCCCAGAACAGGTTTATTTACTGAGATGCGAATTGAACTGAATCTGAGGTCAGACGTGTCGAAAGTTTCCTGGAGCAGCCTAATTGCATTCTTTTATTACTTCTCCTGTGGTTTTCTCATACGTGAAACACAATTGTCTTGGTTGCTTGTATAATATGTACCACGAGCCATTTGATTCATCCGCTCGAAATATCCAAATGCCTCTTCCAACGAGACATGGAACCCGTTTGTCAATTTCAAGGTCAATCTGCACATGAAGCCGCAGTTATCTCGGCAAGAAATGATTAAAACCCAATGGTCATAATTACCTCAAGTCAACCTTTTATCACGTGAGTTGGCAAGTGCGCAACTGAATGCAGGATGGCCAACGCGAAAATCTCCTAGAATCGGCAAAAACAGAGTTCTAAAGAGGAACGACCACTAAACACGCGAGTGACCCGCGTCATTTATGTGGAACACTAATGGGATATCCGATACTTTTGTCGCGATTTTGTTTGTCATTTTAATAAATACTGGGTAGTAGAGATATTGCGTTTAACTGTGGCATTATTTCTCCCAAAGGTTACTGTGTTTCGCACAGAAGTGGAGATTCTTTCAGAAACAATTTGGTACGGTGCGTAGCAACCTGTTATCGTGAGATGTAGGTACAGCAAAGAAACATTGGAGAATTTTATGAAATAAACTTCAGGGTTTTTGACCGGTTTACCGCCTACATTCATGATATTACTTGCCATCACTATTAATTTGCATTCAGCAATCAAATGTCATGATCTTTTTCGATGCTTGCATATACGCCGTTCCTAGTCCCCATACCGAATGAAAAGTTTTAAGTGATTTTGGTGGATTTTATTCCCGCATCAACTCGTCCCATTCCATCTCCCTCTCTCAAACCCCGGTTAGTTCCGCCTAGGCTTTAGAGTTCCTATTCCCATCAGCGAGCAGTGGACTGGAATTTCATTCTCCAAATGCATGCACACATAAATATATAATTTGCCTCCATAACTTTTCAATCATTAATACCATAGTCCTTCGGAAACAATCGCTTCCTATTTCTGATGCCTTCTTTTCCGGGTGGCCTACCCCTTCAAAACATAATGAACCTTTGTATTGCGTTGACAAGGAAAACTATTCAACTTGTACCCATACCATGTTTGTCAGCTATTATAGAGTATTTCATGTGAGTAATGGAGGATTTGGTTAAATTTCAAATGGGAATTCGTCGTGTATACAGCACATGAAACGTGAACTGAAAAGCTGTTTCGACCTGGCTGAGTCTCACATGAAACAATCAGTTAGGTTGTGGATGTTTCCAACCGAGTCATAACCCTGGAGGCTAGTGCTGAGTTGAGCATGGTCAGTGGCCCGTATAAATGGAAAATGAAAAACGGTCTGATCAGCTGCCCGGTGGCTTGGTGAGTAGCACGCTTGAATTCTGCCCATGAAGTCGCGGGTTCGATCCCCAGTTGGGTCGATTGATTCGCATTGCTGATGAGACCCAACCAGGTCGAAACAGCTGCCCAGTGCTTCCGAGCTTTTCAGTTCACGCTTCATTTGCCATAGACACGACGAATTCCCATTTGATATTATAGAGTAGCTTGCACAATACTGAGATCATGGAGATGGTATGCAGAACGTTCTTACAAATTCAGAGTTGTGGCGGCCGTCAAACATTTCTCTGCTCTTGTCAAAAAAGAAATGAGGCATCTGTGGGGCACAAACAGCAAACACCTCTGGCAAGAAATTAAAGCTGCTCGAAAAGGATGCAAAAATGTTGATGACACGACTTCAAGAAGCACTGTGTTTCAGTGGTTTGGGGAATTCAGGCGTGACAGACGGTCCTTGGATGATGAGACACGATTTGGTCGACCTGTGGAGGCCACCACAGCGGACTACATCTTTGCTGTGCAAGCGATGGCGACAGTGCGGAAGCTGGTGAAAGCCATCGGGATCTCATCGGAATCAATCCGCACCGCCATAAATGAGAAGCTCGGTCTCAGAAAGTTGTGCGCACACTGGGAACCCCATCAGATCAGTGAGGAACAGAAAGCAGCAGTTCCGGGGTGAATTGGTACCACACCATGCTTGCCAGGTTTGATGTTGGACGTTCCAATGCAGTGTGGAAGATCATCCGTGGTGATGACACCTGATTGTACAGTTTCGACCCAGAGACCCAGCAACAATCGGCTCAGTGCACGCCGGTTGATGGGGCACCGCCCCGGAAATTCCGGCGCGAACGCATGGTGATAAAGCAGATGTTGGTTGTATCCATGGCCAAAATTGATCATGTGTTCACTGTAGCATCACCCACTGTCTGCCGAAAGTGCTGGAAGCAAACGATTTTGTCTCACTGATTGAACTGCTTCACGTCTAAAATTGATGAATGGAGCTATCATTAACCGTCTAAACCCCATACGACTGTTAATTTCCGTATCTATTGCATCAATACAAATCCCCAAATGATTCAGTAAAATCTTTGTGTTTTTCTTGATTATTCTTTGGGTTTTTGGCTCCACTCCTAGATAAATTGTTCTCCACGAAAAGGAGAATTTCGGATAGCCACATTTTCTATTGGCAGAATTAGCAGACTGTTACTCTGAGAGTGTACAAGATACCGGGCTGAGATGAAAGTTGAGCCAACTGTCGTTAAACAAATCCAAAAATACCTTGAGGAACACGTGGTTCGTGAGATCACCTGGCATTCACTCTAAGGACGAGGATGATGTGTTCTTAAGTCAACCTGTTTCAAATATCTTCGATTTTACTGAGATGTTTTTAAAATCTTTCCAATGTGTAGAGTTTTCCCTGGTTTCTGTTTTTAGTCCCAGTCGAATCAAATTTACCACATGCATTTCTTTCTTTCCGCTCGAGACTGCAACGTTCGACTCTGACCCACTGACACGGATGAACTCCATCAAATCATCACTGGCAGCAATCATTACCGGGCTTTCCACATTCTATTCCACGTTTGGAAACGATACCAACCATCTTTTCCTATTCGTAAATTGGAAAACAACATAGGGATACCGAGCTCTACAATTGGCACTTTTGTTTTACGGTGCTTGTGATCAATCTTACTCTACTGCTCTCCCGTTGTTTGACCGATTTCGGAGTGTTAAGGAGTAGACCGAGCATTATCGGCCGCGCATCTTTGATTTTCTTTGAACTGAATTGGTTACCAAAGCTTGTAAGATGCACAGTGTTACATGTGAAAAATTTGCACACAAAACCCTTCAGATCGCATTTGGACTGAACCAACATCCCAACGTCTGTCTCACACGCTTGCACACAAAATTATTATTGATCACTCACATCCCAGCGCGCATACGCACGAATTTTCGACAATTCCATATTAGCCATAAAGATGGCCAACTGCCAACACACCGGAAAAAAACTTGCCGGAAAATGCCAATGCTGAAATTTATTTTATATATTCGTTATCAATGGTAGGATTCATTTATATAATTTGCCTGAATCACAGTAGTATACGATCCAAACCTCAATGCCTTCAGTCCTGGCGAGGTACATGACAAGGGTCATGATTCGGGCGTTAAATTTAGATTGTGTGTGTGTGTGTGTATGTGTGCAGGAGCAAGGGTTGTCATTTGAACATATCGGTAACCAATCGCCCAGTGGTTAATTCCAAAGTTTTGTCCAACGTACTGGCTTAGGGGGAAGGCGGGACGCATTAAAGCTGTGCATAGATGACTTAAGATGAATGTTGTTGTTCCCGTACGTTCTGATCATTATTCTCATGATTTGACATCTTCTCTGGTTAAAATGACGCACACACACACACACACCAAGTGCGCGTTCAAATGCAACACAGCTTTCATGGCCAATGTATGCATCGATCGATTGGTGATTCGTTCAGTTTTGCTGGATCCGACGTCATAACCAAATAAGGAGTGTGAAATCAAGCGTGAAAATGTGTGTACGCGGGCTCGTTCACGTGCTTTCCGCACCGGTTCATCGGAGCTACCGGCCAGAGAAAGTTGAGATCCGTGATTCGTCTCCCTTGTTCATC
>UZAN01041382.1:28894-57414 GCA_900618425.1 Echinostoma caproni | reverse complement strand
GCATGGTTAATGGTTGTTCAAACTGAAACTGAAACTGACTATCACTGAAAATGACACCTGAACAAACATGAATTGGTAAATCGGTTCAGCCATGGTGTGAGATGGTTGGCACAGTGACAACGCACACGCCTTCCGTGGGGTGGATCCGGAGTTCAAATCCCAGACGGGAAGGCAGATGTGCATTGTTGATGAGCTCCAGTAAAGAGCGAAACTCGAGTCTGGTGCTTCAGAGTGCATGGTTGAATCGATGCGACGCAAATCAATCTCACTTATCTCACTCCACTATTCACAGATAACTATGAGTTTAATGCGACTATCCAGAATCGGTAGCATGAGTATCACTACTTTGTATATTTCAGTGACCTATATAGTCTGGGATTTTGTTGTCCGTATACATTGATGACTCCGTTTTAATTTAAATATCTTGAAACTTTAGACAACGGAACCTCTGTTTGAACAGTTTTATGCTTTTTCGTTGTTTTAGTGAATTTCGACCTGTCACTCAGTATAGCCTTCATCGGTTCTACATAATCTGTTCGGTTTAGAAGCACCATCCCCTCCCCTTTGGGCGATTTAAACATTAGGGTTTCTATGTTTTTCTGCAGGTCTGTTGGTCGTTTAAGATAAGCTGGCGTCACTTGTTCACTTGTTTTACTTCCTACTCTGATGTTCATTACAATTGATTTCAGTTTTTCCAACTCCATTGATGACGAGGGAACCAGGCCAGAAATTTGTGCATATTCTTATTCAAATTTTTACCAAATCAAGTCGCTTGGATCTCTCATTAGGGACGCCAAAACGTTGATCCAAGAAACCATATTTTTAACAGCTTTTTGTTCAGGTTTTCGCCTGATAGGTTTTTAACATACTGCGCGTTGTTGTCCGACAATGCAACCACAGATTTGACATGCTTAAGACGCTGACGCAACGTTGTTTTGGATGCGTTCCGCTTGCTTAGGCACAATTAACTAAACATAATCATCGGAGAGTTTCTCTCAATCGGCAGAAGATTTTCCAACACACGCTGAAGTCATAATTTCGTTCCAAATCAATAAGATGATCACACAATGTGTCACGCTCATTGAGAGCTATGCTGCGAAGGGTCAAACTGGTAATGTTCACACGGGTTCCCTCAACAATATCCAATAATATTTCGGAAACTTCTACCATAGCTAGTTTCGTACGGAACTTAACATACTTATAAAACCGAAATCTTTGGCATGCTTCAGTTGTCTAAACAGTCCCACAGAGCACATTATAAATGGAACAAAGCGTGGCGAGTAGTCCCAACGATCTGATGATCTACAAAGTATGTGATCATTGATAATCCTATAGCCGGTCCGACGACGAAGTTTTTTCCAATTAATTAATTAATTTAATTTAATTTAATTTCCCTTCCCCGTCCCCCCCAAATGGTTTGGTTCTTACAGTTGTGTATCCATACACATACAAACATCGTGATATTTATTGTGATTTATTAGCATGAATACGAATCACTGAAAACGAGCTTGTTTACCACTCTTTATTCCGTTTGATTAAAAAGTAATAGGTATGTGATCGGGTGAGTTTAATCAGCTGAAAGTAAGTCTAACGAACATGATCAACATCTTGGATGTGCAATCCTTGCGTCACTCTCGAGCAAGAATTGGTTGGCCTTGAGTGAAATTATTTGAGGAAGATGGCCGTCAAAAGCTGAAATTAGAACAGATATGTTCATACGTCTATTAAGAACAAAACTAAGAGAGACATATATGCTGGGCTGGTTTTGAATGCGCTAAAGCAGAGATCAGTTAGGTCAAGTAGGTTTCAGTGTAATCAAGAGACACAACGTCTACCGGTGATATTCTGGAACCATTTAAACGGCTATCGGGATTCTCTGAACTTAAATCTCCAATCGCAGCCCATTTTCTTATTTCTGCACTCCCCAGGTAATCTTACCTTTTTTAGCCCCCTTTCTGACCGTTGATTTTACATTTGTATACTCAAAAAACTAAAGTCATTTCTTTTAGAAATTTTGTTGTATCGTACTTAAATTGTGATGAACGTGCAGTGAGATCAAATCTCAGCATTCATTCCCCGCTGCTCAGCTTCCAGAGGGAAAAACTGGAGATAGATTCTAATCAATGGGATGAACTTAAGCCGCTGTAGTCGGATTGGTTGAATGCTATAAGTTAATGTATTGATCATAATAGACGTGAATCGAAAAATGAAATCACTATCGCCATCTGAACTTGGAATCGCGCTGAGCATCGTTATCGAAATCTGCCTTCACCGAGAGACAGAATAAAGATCTCGAAAAGAGTGGTTAGTTTATTGAAATAAACAAAACGGGTGGGAGAATATGGACAAAGAATTATCATAGGCTAGCCAAATATTAACCAATTGTAATTCGTGTTGTGCTCATCACACTATAGTGTGTGATTGGTCTAGACTCTTGGCCTCCAATTCGTTGCTCGGAAAATGTAAAGCGTAGTTCATTAAACAATTAGGTGACGGCAGCTCAGAAATGGCCCACACACACTAGATATACTGGGGACTAATTTATAGTTAGTATTTGTGATGTTTAGGTGCTTGCTTTTCTGAATACAATAGACCACATCCACAGATCGTCGAGCTTCTACCTGACTTGTGCCATTCGTTGGATTTTCTATCCGAGTTCGAGCTCCAGCTATTTGATTGCAAACGCAATTCCACCACAAAACTGTCAAGGCAACCTTTATACTACAGACTACTGGATTTTCAGTTGGGTCATCTCACTTTTATTTACAAAATCAACCGAAGAATAAGACGATTTTCGTGGCAATCGCTTAATCTGTGTTACCCATTACTTAAATTCCATTTATTTGATAAATAACAAGAAACAGGTGGGGCTGTAGAAGGCGGCCAATTTTTAAGCGGTTCAGTAGACCGCTTGAGACAGGATTTGAACAAACGAGCTGTCAGATGATGACATAATGGCTGCGATCGATCAACGACCGCAGCTGTAGTCGGAGTGATAAACTTGGTACCACCTGAAGCTTAGAAATTAAGGTGAAACACGTTCTACAGCAGCAGTAGCAGCAGTAGAAGCGGCGAATGCCACAACTGTTTCAGCATTTCAACACACAATGTATGGTTCGCTTCAGAAATCAACGGACGTTGTGGAATGGAAAATTCATGTTCCCGTTATTGGCAACCCAAATGATGTGTAAAGTGGTTTCGTGTGTCATCATTTTCTCTCGATCACACTTCATAATTCAAAACTTCAAACGATTTTCCTTGATTTCGGACAGATCAGTTTCTGAATTATTCTTCCTCTGGTTGTGGAAATACGCGAATTGTTTTCGTTTTGAGATTTCCACACTGAATAAACAACAATGAACAACAAAACCATAGTCCTGAATTCTAATTAGCGTCATAACGTCAGTATCGTATTTTACTGGTAGTTTTGTGATCCCTAGTTTTATCATAACGCACACTGCTTCCACTAACTGCCGATCATGGTTCATTTGTTGACACGCTGCATTTTTACCAGTAGATCCATATTGGTGTACGGTGAACAGAAAGGGTCAGAAGTTCATGTTTAAGCCACTAGCTAGCTACTAGTTTTGAATTACCCCTCTCTGGTGATATTTCGTGCACGATTTGGTTATCAGTTCCTGAGCGACGATGGATACCCAACAACGACTGATGGTATTGTTGATGGTGTTACTTGTTCGGTAGGTAGGTTACTGAGCCACGCCATAGTAGAACTTTTACTCGCACTCCGCTTGCACCTCGAGGGAACGATTGACGTAATGACCCGATATTTCTGGTGAACTCAACTTCTATTTGTTTAAATGAGAAAGGTGAAGCAACCAGAGACCAATAATAAGCACCCATTCGTCCCCATGGTAATGCGGATGGATTTGATCTGATGGTCAACGCCCGGTGCATACTAAGTTCGCATGCGTCACTAAAAATCGAAGAAACTACAGTGCGATGGTGAATTTCTGGATGTTCACCAGGGTATCAAATCCAAATGGAATATGCGAAACTTTCACTGGGCGTGACACGATTTACATTATAAATTTAAATGGATTATTACGTAAAACTGTCTATCATAAAAGTTTGGTTGATCGCGTGAGCACTATCGATAAAAATATGGGGTCTTTAAAAATAACCAATTCCTGTTTGCTTTCGAAATCGTGAGCTATGCGGCGTGATAATTGGGGTCAACTTATTACCATGACACCTATATGATAAGCCCTATTCAAAGTTTAGTCAACGTTGCTTGAATTAGAATTATTGAGATAAGGATATTTGCTGCAGCATATCACCTTCTGCAGTGTTCGGAACTCCAACCGGCTGCAGTGCGGTGGTGGTTACTCTTTAAACAGTTTGATGATGCCCAAAGTACGATAATCTTTGCAGAATTTCTACCCACTCGTTTTTGATAAGGCTTAGAACCAACTAGATTAGTCCGCGTTCAGTAGGAGAACCGTATTTAGCATTCGTCTTAAGGTTTACGGAAAGCTGATTGTGTATTTGTATTTGTCTAACTTGTGTTAGCTCATTGTGGTACTTGTATTAGTAGTAATAGTAATACGTACTGAACTCGGAATACAATCCACGCAATACGGATCACGGAATACGAATCAAAGATTAACAATCACATAGGCACTGTACTACACTGGCACTAGCACGCAATATCCTACGTAACTGAGACGCAAGGGAAGGCCTCAGCAGTAGTAGTTAAGTTACTGGAAGAAATTATGAGAATTAAATAATATGTACACAGTAAGTTCATTGGTTATCCGGGCTTCTACCAATCGCGTTCCATTATTACTTGCATCGTTCTGCTTCTGATTGGCTGATACAGTCGACCTATGTTATGTAGTCAGAAGTAGTGACACGCACTCGCGTCACTGATGTCACCCGTGGAGTTTGATCGTAGTCGTCCAGAAACTGTAACGCGTCGCTGCAGGGTACGCGTCATCTCGTGGGCCCGGATCACCGCACGTATATTCTTACATTTTAATGGTGGTCCTCGGGTCACAAACTCAGTGATATGAGACATTAAGTGACAAAACGATTCATGGAACGGCCAGAAACCGACAACGGTCAGATTTCCTGTTGATTGGTGGGGGCCGGGAGAATACAATAAATCCGCAAAGCATAACAAACCGACGGTCTTGAGTCGAGGGTGCCCTAGAGCTACAGACATGCACTCGAATCCGTATGGCCACAGCGTACCATCTGTTAACGAATAAAAGCTAGAAAGCATGTATGTAATTTAGAATCCCGAATACTGTCAATATTATTTTGTTTTCCTGCGATTTTTGGATAACTGTAGACCATTCGGTCAGATTAGATTTAAGATATTGATAATATAGCTCAAAACCATATAAGAACACCGCATGACCTTTAATTCTAGTGCAGAACAGAAAGAAGAAAAGCCGTAGTTCAGATCTGGAACAAATTGGTGATTCAGAAAACATGACGGTCATTGTCCGAGTGTTGCACTTCAGTCTATAGAATAATAAAAGTCGGTGTTCATTCGACCTCTAGGATGTTTCTGTCCGAGTTCTCACATATGACTTTTCCCATGTCCCCATGGATACCTATTCCAAAATAAGTAAGTTTATTACGACCCTGTTTCAAATTCATTTCCCTTCCTCAGGCAATAATTACCTGTTTTGACGTCACTCAACATGCAATCCATTGTTGGGGTCTGGTTACGGATAAACTGTGAAAGCGTAGTGGAATACTGGTACAATCAAAACACTGAGATCATTTGCTAACATGCAGCAGCCTATACTTCCTAACCAAAGATTATTTTGCCATCTCAACAACTTACGCAAAATGTGTATTTTCTTCGCACTAGTTGGCTAATGCACATCAAAAGCAGTGTTCATTTCACTGTAAAAGATTGATCAAACTCGGTCAGTCTTGATTAGTTGTAAGGTGAACATTTTGCTCAATGATGGTTTAGGAAAAATAATTTTGTCATTTGTTTCTTTACTTGTGAACGATCCTAATCACTCTGTATCGTTTGAATTAACGTGAAGTGTTTTCATCAACTAGGCAAATGTGAAACGGCTTAATCCACCTACCCGCACGTACACCCACACAATGTTTTAGAATCATCCTTTTTATTCATATTAAGCAAAATTTATTGATTGTGGCTTCTAACGTTTGCCCGTTTGGACAGTGAAAATTGAGAAAACATGCCAACTGTTCTTTTATAAGTTTTCATGGAAGTTTCGTTAGTTTCAGAGAATGATACATTTTTGCTTTGCTTATCACTTTACTTATTGTTCTTTTAGTTCTTCCTCCTCAATCAGTGACAAAATCGTGTAAGTTGTAGAGAAATATGATGCGTCTCTGGGACTCGCTAACCTCGGTTTCTCTGTTTACCCACTCCTGCTTAAACCAGACACGCCGTCGTTGATCAACTGGTCGCATGCTCCATGTGTGTAAACCGATTGTATCACGTGAGACAACGTCGTTCGTTCTCTGTAGGAGCGTTCTCGGCCCGCACAAACTGTCCACATGTTTATTGTTTGTCACGTGTGCAAACCTCTGATTGGTCCAATGTGCCTTTGTTTTAACCAATCAGAACAAACGGTTAATTGTCTCTGTCGCATTCACGTGTCTACCAGACGAACCAATGCATGGAAAGATTTAATACGCTATAAAACGTTTATTTGTGTGTGGGAATCCAGATTGTTTTGGACACTGGTCGAAGGATGACGGTCGTAATTGTGCAGTCCCGACGGGTTGGTGTGTTCGTCTTGGGCACAGCCTTGGCTCTAATTATTGCGGCTCTGGCTACCGATGGTTGGTCTTGCGGAAACCTGTATCAAGATTGTAAATACAATCGGGACATGGTCTTGACTGTATTCGGACTTCTTGTCGGTGGCGCTGCGTGTATTCTGATCGTGTTCATGCTTGATCTAGTCGCCTACTGCTCTCAGGAGACAATCGTTCGACAGAGTTACCTGATTACACGACTCGTGTTGCTTTACTTGGGTACAGCGGCCCTGATGATTGCAGTGATACTGTACCTGATCAAATTCAATCGTGAGTGGTCATTTTTCTTGGCCGTCTGTGGTGCTGTGTTGGCCTCACATGTGGGTATCTCCACTCTCATGGTTTCCTCGTGTACCAATGGTCAATGCACATGTTGAGTGTTCGATATGGTGATTGGTTGATCGGACGAGTAATTAATTGACTCATTAACTGATTGAGTGATTCCGGTAATTGACCGAAACAACCTGCCTTGCATTTTAAAATGAACTCTGTCAATTGTGGTCGAACACTTCGTGGGTGTTGCTATCGGAAGTGCCGATCTGTATATTGTGCTTTTCTCCCTGTTGGTCTGAATGAATTCGAAGTCAACCTGGACAGTCGTTTTGCTCTGGCATCTACTTCGCCAATTTGCTTCTTAGCTGAAAGTCAGCTCTATTATTATATTGTTCTTATATTATTATTATTATTATTATTATTATATTATACCTACGAATGTTACCAATCTATGTAACGTCTACTGAAAACAAAATGATCCTGTCGATACGCCTTTTGTTTTATCGTCTGGTTTTCCGGTGGATGCTTGTGCATCCACGCCGCGGTGATTGTCGATCAGACCACGTGAACAAACCAGACCAGACGCAAACCTGGCTGGGTGTAAATGGAGAAAAGTAGACCGTCATATGAAAAAAGTGAACAAACCAGTGGTGGTTCTTAAATCTTATTTTAGGATCTAATAATCATGTTATGGGCTGCAGGCATCACAGGACGCATTTACTCGCTTGGCCCTCCTCGGTTGTCGAATGATGGAAGGGAGTTTCGAACGCTAATCACTGAGTCGGATGAAAAAACCAAGCCAAGTTCACTTTTCTGCATTCAGGGATCAACTTGTATTGGACTTATGGAGCGATCTCGGCGTTGCTGTTTGGTTTCGAATTTGTTGCGATCTGATTTTTGCTTGAGACCACTTGCCAGCTGGTACCAGTTGTTCAGTTGCTCCGCATGTCAGCTTTCGTAAGCTATTGAAATATTGCAGTATGGAATATGAGTTATTTGTGCGTGAGCTGGGTACTCGTGACACGCGACACCTACAATACTGTTGATTCAGGGAAAATAAATAAGATACTTCCAGTTTTACCACAGTTAGCATCTCTCGTTGGAGAAACTAGCCTGTTCAACGAAACCCAGTGGTTTGGTACAAATTTGCAAACAGTTGTATCATTCGGTTTTGTGGTCCACAAGTTTGCCCTGACCCTAGCACATTCAGCTGTTATCCGTGGGTAATACGCCGGATCTATCTGGCCTGTCCATGTCATGATGCCTTCTACAGAAATGATTGGCTCCTAGTGAGAGACCCGTTTGTCATTCGAAACAAGCTGTTGCCTGCCGATGGCCCAGTTCTAATAGGGTAATGTCATCCTAACGATATTTGTATTGATCGGCATTCATGGAAAGAAAGGTCAGTGGCTTGACCGAGATTAGTTAGATTTCACGAATGCTAAACCACTGACCGAAACTGTGATCTTCTGGTCGCTCGTAATTACAGAGTTGCAAACGAAGTCCTTCCAAAATAAGATTGGTCTGTAAGAGTACAGAGGATTTAGGGTGGGATGCAAAAATACTTAAGCTTCCGCATTCAATGCGACGGGTAGCCAACAAATATATGAACACTATTTGAATGTTCAGGTTTTCTGTCAATGATGAATGAGACAGTGGGTAATAGTCCGCGTAGATGAGGGATTCAATATTTATATAACAACCCAATTAACTTGACTCCGGCCCGTATAGGTTTCTACACTGTTCCACAACCTTGTCTTTGTCTTGCTGAAGACTCTGACCTGCGGAACCTCGCTGATTTGCACCACAAGGAAAAGTGAAATGTATACTGTGTAAAACAGAAAGACCGGACCCCCTCACTATGCAGCATATTTCACTTCCAATGAAGTAATATTAAGCAGCACCATAAGGTATACCGAGTTATATACATCAAAAGCAATGTGCGACAAAAAATTTCCGAACACGGAATGATGGCAATAAAATAAAACCGCCTTCCATTATGTTGCCATAACTACTAATTACACTCATGTGTAGGCATCGTTCTATTTGTGTAATACACCACATCTCAGCACATCGTCCATACAAGACCCGTGATTTTCCCCTGGTTGCTGATTGCTATGTTTCCCCGATGATAATTATTATTTCATCATGTGAGTGGTAAAGCTCAGAATTCGTGCGGAATTCGTGATCACTTATTCCCAAAGCATCTAAATGGAATTTAGAATTAAGCAACACATTTCCTGCTGTGCTTCAACGGGATAACTGGGAATAATAACTAGCGTTCTACATTATACAATGTCATCGTATGATCCGCTGGTCAATAGTGGAATTAAGTAAATATGATTCAGAGATTCTGGGGAAATTCCAGACAAAGGGCTATGTGTTACAGTTTCTAGACAACGAACCACAGGTCAATGCTATCAACCAATCAGAAGCCGCGCTGTTAAAGTAGAGGTTGTGTGATGAAGAAAATATGAGCGTGCAATTGGTGAAAATCCGTTTCACCGAGGATACTTCTTACTACGTATTATTTACTCTCATTTATTTCTTTCAACACAAGAGCCGCTACATCTGTGGACTTCTTGCGTTTCGTTGATGGAGGACTTCAGCATGCAAATGCCAATCCCATTCCAGTTCGAATTCGAGCTTCGCGCGAGAATCGACTTCACCTAGTCACACAGTTTTTTTCCTTGGTAACTTTACTGAACATTTTTTCTGCCTAGCTAAAATCATGTCAATAATATTTAACAGCAACTGCTATAAACAACTTGATTTCTTTTTGTTCACTGTGATACTCAGGCTGTATAATGATAGCAAATCTTTTGCGAACACATCTCTTTGCTAGAAAGAGAGAAGTGAAAATTCAATCACTCTGGTATTGCTGGCGAATTGTAGTGTTGCAGTTTCCGCGGATCGTAGACCAGATTCTCGCCTTCACATGGCCAATCAATTTTAACCGTGGTTGAACATTAGATCCTCGCCACTGAGTATTACCCTCACATAATCATGCAATTCATTATTTTTACAACTGGTACAATGTCAAACAACGGTTTGGATTCGATTATGGTCTACGCTTTTCCGCAATAGGATTGCTCCCACATAACTTTACAGTGCCAGTTGTGATCGCCGCGAGTCGATCGTTGCACAATCAAAGAAGCGCCGAGCAGGTCGATAATGATGTACATGGGGGAATCGAGTAAACGAAACTTCGCACCAAGTGAGCGAAAAATATTGAGTGTGTTGAAGCAGTCATTCACTCGGTGTGGAAGGTGGGACGACGGGACACTCAAATCAGTGGTAGGTTGGATGTACAAACCGGAGCAGAGATAAACGAGCCTACGCTATGTTAGACGCGTGATCAGTGGTTCAAAAGTAAACAAACATACCGAGACGATTTGGAGGCTAGTGATTGTGGAAGATAAGCGATGAGTCATGATTGATCACAAGGCCAAGGGAGTTAAAACAAAGGTGGACAAGTGGGTGTTAAATACCAAATGATGAGGCCAGACAATCTTAGGTGACAGAAGGTCACAAGTTTACGAGGATGTGCACTGTGAGTCAAGGTGAACGGGTTTGCGGTGAACATGCGGATGAAGTCACACACCAAGAATATGACTTGAATAAGGACTGTATTGGAAAGGGTAACGGAAAAAACATTGATAATTCGACAAGGAAAAACGAAGGTTAGCAGCATAAAAAAGGGTTGTTGATGCGTCAAATCAAGCAGGGATCATGATAACACGGAAGACGCAGTACTGCTTATTCCATTCGATGCTCTGAGTAGATCGATGTTATGTTGATAAGAGCCTTATGGAAAGGGCACACTGTTTGGGAGTGCTTACTACGTTCAATCCCCAATGGGGTCAATCGATGCACCACTTAAGATGGTTAGACCTTAACCAGTACATTCCAATGCTTTGCCTTCTCATATGTGATAAACTTCGTTTTGTTGTGACAGTCACTGCATATATTTTGCATCAGTCAAATTAGAAAAAGATTTAAATGCGCATTGTTATCTTATGGTAAACGAACCAGTGTTCTCCACATTCGTCAATCTTTCGGCTGTTTATACATGGCATATACGTTCCTAGTTCTGATGTTTGTTTTAGCAGTGATCATCAGTGACGAACAAAGCAGAGCAGGTGTTGTGGTTTGATTGATCAGTGGAACAAAAGGCTGCTGTTTCTGTGACAACCGAATTATTGCATGTAACCAAGCCGAAGAATAACAGAAAATGTTAGTACACTAGAATCCCATATATGGTTTCAATTTGTCTTGTGCTTCGTGTCAGAAAGCCGGATAGGCCAGTGCAAGCATTTCAACCCATGCTCTGCTGTTCGTGTGCCTATGCTGTTCGGTCGTATTTGTGGAATATTGCGGTGGAGATCCAAAACTCGTGGGTGCGCAACACAATGGGGTAATGTTGTGTGGAACGATGCAACAAAGTTTCATACATGAATGAGAGAATAAGAGTCGGGAGTTCGAAAGGACATATCTAAACAGGATGAGTTGCTTCATAAAGTAAATTGGTGGTGATTCTGTTGGGGTCTGAGGAGCTGTTCGGTCTGATGGGAGGAATGAGCTGATTTTTATTGATGGAACCATACTCGTCGTGCATTCGGAGCACACTTTTTCTTCTTGTTGGTAGTTAAGATCTGCGGAAGGCGTATTCCGTAAATATCCGTAATTAAAACCTTTAATTTGTCACATAATGAAACTGACAATGATGTACTCATAATGCACCTGAAGGTTAACTAAGCGCTCTCCATGAAAATTATGTATTTTAGTTGTACCTCGCTCTTCTTTTCTATTCCTGTGAGAACAACTTGATGGATAAAGGTTCTCACTTATTGAGTATCAAATTACACTATGCAACACAGATCCTGTCCGAAATTTTGCTGTTGAGTATGAGAAAAAATGTTACCCTGAGAGGTACTTCTAACTTTAGTATCTTTACAAAAACTGTTGAAGATCATGCTTCTTTAGTAACAGCATATTTGGATACTTTCAGCGTATCGTATGCGAACTAAGAAGTGCACCTCTCGGATTTTTTCATCAGTATGATAATTGTCACCGTTCATTCGGGGAAATATTCTCGGGGACAGAGGTGGATAAATTTCCATTGACAATGCTTGGAAAAAATGGCGTAAGGAATTCTTGATCATGTACGTAGTGCGATGATTGTCAGTAATCTGAGAGAACGATTTACTTTTACATTACGGTCTGATCTGCCCCAAATGGCAGCAAGTCTGGTATGTGCAGCTGAAGAAAGGAGAGGTGTAAAGCATGAAGGTGATTTGCATCCGATCAGATAATATGTTTCACCGAAGTGCAAAGACAATACGGTATGCGTTTTTAGCGGCATTTCATTTTCACGATGTAGCTTTCGCTCAATCGTTTTTTTAAGGACTTCGATCACTGTCAATCGAATCCTATATTTTCTTTTCAGTATTGAGGATGCCAGTGTGAATTAGGACTCAGTTACCGATTCGACACAAACGTCATTTGTTGTGTGTGAATAGACTTTTCCAGGATACCTGATGGGGTGAGACACACTGTCGGCAAGCGCACCCGATCAGTGTAAATGAAAGTCAAAATTATGTTTGGGGTTTTCAAGCGGATTCGAACATCGAAGCTTTTCTATCGTCAATTTCCAGTGCGATCGCTTCATCATTTCATATCATAAATATAATTTTTGTACCCGGTTGAGGAATCAATTGAAGAACTGATGATTTTGCCTGAGTTACGTTTCCAGTGGTAACCTTAACTGACGAGGAAGAAGGCATATGTGAGAAAGAAGCTCCACGCAAATACCTACGTGCACATGATCGAGACAGACTTCTGCTTACAACTGATAAAGTAGTTAATGATTAACTATCGTTTTCAATAGCCATTCCGATGTTTTACTCTCGTTCGGTACAACTTGATTGGATCTATGAGATCAATCTGAATTACTCCGTCACGGGAGAAAACAGAGACGATCTACTGGATTACCCAGATGAATGGTCAATAATAGATTGATGCGTAATTAAGAAGCATACGGGAATTGATGGCTTGTGCACACCCCGCAAGAATAATATCTCAGAAGGGCGCAATTTATATTCATGTCAAAACTTCCGTGGGCATGCTGTGCTAAGGTTTCATACTCCTCCTAAACAGAAAGGACATTGTCAAACTTATGAAGCTGAATATACTACCACGCAAGCATAAAAGTCGAATCCAGTAACGTTAGGTGAGAGCAGATTCAAGCGGTTTTGTCTGAGATCTGTTTGTTTTAGCCCCCGATCTTCTCCGACGCTGATATGGTAAAATAACTGACCTCAGATATAACGATAACTTTGTTGAGTGAACTTTAAAGTTGGATCGTTTTCAGCTTATTATCCATCATTGCAAGCAGTGCAGTTGCCAAGAAGTCAATGTATAGCGAATAGAAACAGCACTGGTGTATTGTGTGTAAAATACTCAAATCGTCAATTGGTCCGCTTCCACCTTACCAACTTCCCATTATGAGTGAACGGGCATATTAGAAATCGTGTTTTCTCCCTTCAAGATGATGTATGAGTTTGTTTCTGACTAGACTCCCTGTTTTCATCTATTGAAAGCCTCTTCTTTTATTGACAAATAAATCATGTTAACACTATCAATCCCTATGCCATCAGCGACAGGGACATACGTGTTTACGTTGCCGCCCATTCGCGAAATATTCTGTGCCAGCTAAGCTATCACAGTGTCGTTCCAACGGTAAGCATCTATACTAGTATCAGGTTCGCTAACACGTCTTGGACACTGAGATTAAATGAAGTTTGCCTGTTCACATTTGAGTACTGCATCTACTGATTGAAGCATCCATTGAGCAAGTCCTTTGGGCAACTTATCATCAAGCTACTGTTGCAGCCCGCTTTGGTTTTATGCCAATATAACACAGAATGGATTATCCGAGTAGGTGCTCATGTGTATACTGAATAAATGCTGAAGCATAGAATTTACCGCGGTTAAAATGGTAGAAATTTGAAGTCTACCTTTGAGAAGCTCCGAGGTACCACAACATAATCATAACTTTATAGATTAATTTATTTAAAAGGTCAAGTGTGAAAAAATAATAAAGTAATCCATTTGAAGTCATTGGTACTTGTCACTGTGCTTCTTCAGCTCTAGCATTGTTATTCGCGTCGTATTTTAGATTGATGCCATGGTGTGCATTTGTGCTTTGTCTATTGATCACAACTAAAATGCATCGGACGGGTCCCACGTTGACGCTTTTTCCCGCAGTGTCGGATCATCAAAATCACGTTAGTCTCACTCCCGATGAAACGCCGGGACAACGTCATTTGTTTCCCTTGTTTGAAGGGTCCAAAATGGGCGAGCCTGTATTTTTGGAGAGAGTGAAATCTATTCCCATGGCCGCTTGAAGTCCTTATTGAGGAACGGTGATCAATACCGAGATTGACGGAGAAACGCATTATGGTTAATTCTGAGCAACGGTTACTTGGCATGTTTAAGTATCAAGTATATGTGAGCATGTTCTGATCTGAACCGGTGGTTCCCTTACTATATCTCCTTGATTGACATATGAAAACGGTCCTAACACACGACATCTCTGTTGGTAACCTGCTCCTTTGGGAGGCCAAGCTTTGGAAGCACCACATGGCTATTTACTCCGGTTTTTACCCTCCCCCCTGTAAATGCTTTGACATCGAAGTAGAACCGATCGAAACTAAATTTTGCTCCTCACTCAATTATTCCATGAAAGACGTTATTCGTCGTGGAGAAAAACAGGAGAAACATTTGCCGGGTGAACACAAATGATTTGCAAACACCCCCTAGTCAGTAGTGTGATTACGTTCTGTAATGTCATTTATTTATACTTGCATTTAATAGAATATTTGTTCGTGGAAGAAGATAGTCGAGAATTAATAGATTATCGGCCAAGCCCGGTCAAAACACGCAAGAGAGTTTCTTTGGGCTTAGCACTTTTCAATCAATTCAATAGACAAACAAATCGAACTGGATCACGCGTACACGCCAATGCAACTCCAGCATCATATGTCGCAACAAACGGTCATGTCGTGATGTGAGAACGGACCAAAACCGCAATCAAGACAGAAGAACACCCCACTCACACCCTCGCGCCAGTTCGATGACGAACCTAGTCGAACATAGTGAGAACAAAGGACAAAAATAGTCCGTGGATAAGAACACATATGAACGAATAGGCACATGCAGAACAATGTCACTTCACAAGCACTGACGAAATCACTTCGGTTGGTGGCAAACAAATGTCCAAAATCAGCGAATAGTCAAACTGGAATCCAGTACATCCGAGGTTGAAGAACCGATTTTCAATAATTTGTCAACTATTGCACTTTCCCCCTAATTAATTAATTGATTGGTTACATTCCAGAGCAGATGGAACAGGAACAAGTTATCGGAGTGGTTCTCTGTTGTCGTGGATTTAAATTAGTTATACTCCACACTTTCATATCGCTCATGCGATACATACCGACTGCTTTGTGTGAACGTATCAGTGATAGAAAGCATGCTGACGGATTTGCTTTAGCGCGTTGCATATTCCTGGAGTCAGAAAATACTTGAGAAGCATACACACTGCATTTTGAATGAAAACAGAGTTTTGAAAGCTAATGAATTACTAGATATGGATTTCGGTTTTTCTTCGGGCGTAATTGCACGCTTCCGGGATACAGGTAAGTGGTACAGATAATATAGTAACTCCTGTTTTGGTGGACGATTGGAAATGTTTTGGATGAGTTTTCAATAGGCAAGATTACATCGAACTAAACAATCCATTGAAAATACGACTTATTATCCGTCTCTTTTTTATCGATTTCATATGGTACATGCTACCGTAATAGCATTGCGATCGATTTGTTAGGTAGGGTGATTATTTGGATTAATTATCCAGTATAATGATGATCCTAATACTAATTTATATATCACCACTCAGATTCAAAGTTACGAAACCGATTTGCTTCCTTATTCAATAAAGGTTTGAAACTATAAAATGTGAGTTGGATACATCGAGCAAGGTTTTCTATCTCTTTATAAGCCACTCGTACTCACAGAAAAGTTATGAGCTCATAGATTTCAGTCAAAAAGAATGCATTTCTTAACTTTTTATAGTCAATATAGCAAGGCTTTAGTGAAAAACGAAATATTTTGAAACAACGGCATTTGGACACGTCTCAAGTTGTCGGTTGATCCGCTTTAACGATTAATTGTCTGAAACATCCTTGCAATCCAAACATTGGGTGTGCCCAGTAAAACTTCACGTACTTGGGATTGTTCTGCGGAAATCTCTGAGGTCTTACAAGCTAAAAATTGCACACTTCAGCTCTAGATCTAACTGAAAGTCAGGTGCCACTGTATGCGCACGAGGTATCCAGAAAGTAGGAATGACAAATGCGCCGTTTACGGTGAGTCATGTACAAAAATTTTTCAGTGTTTGAAATCTCTTATCTCGTTTATGGCTATGAACTCCCACGGTGGATTACTTATTTTACTACCCTTTTGGATTGTGTGTGTGTGTGTTTGGGTATGCAAGGCTAAATCCCTATTCACTCGGTCTTAAACAAGGCAGATTGTTCAATTCCTAATGTGCCTCTACGTGTGGAATTTCTACTCTGCCCGGCTTTTACTACCACATGCAACGGATATCAGTAAGTGATATAAAATCACTGCTTGTCAATTTATTACTTCGTATGTGCGCAAAGTGAATAACAGTTTTTTAATGTGATTAAATTTCAGCATGGTCAGAAATCTGAATACGGTTATTTGGCCGGAACTGATGATTCTTAAATTATTTGACGAAATTCATCAGCTAAGAGGATTTCTGAAATGTTTCGTTCCATTAAATTTTATACAATACTCAGTTAATTTCTACAGGTATATTGTTTTCCCAAATCGTTGGTTAGCGAATGATAATGATTAGCGATGACGATACTTATTCTTGTACGCCCTGTGCCGATGTATACTTCGATATTCTCTCCGATTCTAATCGCCGTGTTCACTGGGCCACTCTGAGTTCCAATCGCATAGCGTAAGCTTGACGCACAACTAATTCAATATCACCTGTTCCCATTAGATGACTGTCATTTCCCCACTTTTTCAGCATACCTCTATTCGCATTCAGTTCAGAGTTACTTGTGACCAGTGTTGTGGAGTAAGTTATATTAATATGGAATGATCTTTCTTTATACTTTTTCATACAGAGTGTACGGTTGACTGGACCAACTGCGGGTTGTGCTAGATGAGTATTTCTGACGGATGGTCAGTTTAAATCAGAATCTATCCATCTACAGATTTACAACTTCCAGGTACCGTTATTCGGCTGCTTTTGAATCTGTGTGAAGTTCAACACCATAAAAGAAACAAACCACAGCATCTTGAATCGGTGAAATTGTATGTTCACTCAATATGCATTGCAAGTAGTCCGTGATACCATCCCTCCATACACAGTTTGCTATCGGAACTTCAGCTACTACCGGAGTGATGATCCGTGTGTAGTTTATATCCCCCCCGTCGTCCCCCACCTCATTCACACGCACACGAATGTATTTGTTTATCCGATACCCACCGCTTCAACGTTTGACATGAGAACACACTGGACTGACGTGCCTGTGCTTGATGGCACGCTTGCGGGTTACAAACCATAGTGCATTTCACAATGCGTGCAACTCAGTGCCGTAGAATTACAGTGATTCAACATCGTTTTGGTTTGGCTTCACGGCCTTCGATTACGATCTGGTTGACAGGGGTTATCCAGTGTTAACATCCAAGAGCTCAACATATGGACGGTCAACAGGAATACAAGAGGAGCACTACTAAAAGAGTAACGTCCGTTCAACATTGTTTTTCTGTCACTGCAGTTACGTCACCTGTTTGTAGTAAGATTTTTGGAATGATATGCCTGTTGCAAAAGCATGTGTAGTAGACGAACGCGAAAGTTATTGTATAACTGCTTTCATGTGCCTACTTTCTTTTTAGATAGCACACCTTACTGAAATGTGAAAGACGTAAATTTTAGTAGCTACTATCATATATGCTATTATCAACCCCAAAACGGTAATCATCAATACATTATTCAATATATATATATATATATATTCTGATAAAACAGACTTCATTTCAATTCATTCATTCATTCTGTATTTCAATTCCCACATCACAGTTCTAGAAATCTGCATTAACCCTATTCGTCGGACTTAAATAGTTGACAGCATAGCTGAATGAAAGTGAAATCTCCGAAAGTAACTGGTTTGATCCAATTTCAACCAAATTGTAAAGACATGAAATGTTCGGTTGAATTTCAGCACGCCGGTCTGACACCTTTCTGGCCCGCAATCCACTCGTTTATCAATTACTCTGTCGCTCCATGACATCACCGTTGTTGACCTTACCATCCACACGATTCTATCTCGCTAACTACCCAACTAGTCCAACCTATCTTGTGCATGTTGTCCTGATCGTCCTTACCACCTGCTCGGCCTTGACCCAGATCAATCACCCATTACATGAAACTGTTGGGCACCTGCCTATCTTTCCTCCGCCTGATTGTTTACAACTGTTGACGGTCAGCATCCCCCCATCCCATCCCGTCGGACTCCCGCTTGAATCGTGAGACAACCTCTTTGCATGGCATTTGTGTGAACTAATGACAGCTGCTCGATACAGCAAGTCCTTGATTGGTCGTCCGCTCACCTCCCCCCACCCTCCCTTAGGCCGCTATTCCACTTCAACCCTACCTTTGTATTGCCAGAGTGACTGTTTTCTCCGATCGGGTTAACCCTAATTGGTATTGTTGTGCGATCATTTCACAATTGATGAGCCTATCAGTACAGTCAATACAGTCCGGATTTAGTGTTCTTCTATAATGGACTCGAGGCCCCGGTATCTGTGTATCACTCTATCACTGAACGTCAAACGGATACGCGTGTTTGATCGGAATGAAGCACTCTGCTAGACTGTACACATCTTACCTTACTGCCCAAAAATAGGTTGTGCACCAAAACGCAAGCATGTGGGCCAAATGCTGTTTGTCCCTGGATGCGATTTTGAATCCTGTGTGTGTTCCGTTTGAGGAGCTTTCTGTTCTCATTATTTTACATTGATAAACGGGTAAGCGGATTTTAGATTCCATCAAAATCGGTTTCCGTCTCATTTGCTTTTGGTTGTCTATTTTCTGTTTATGCTATGTAAAATGATGCATTTTCTCACTTTGACGTATGGCAGTTCAAGCAGTCCTTCAAAGGTCATAGATTCTTCTTGTGAGCGAACAGAATCAACCAATGTGTGCTTGATAATGAAATGGAAATTGAAAGCATTTATTATCTGAATAACATTCATACTAAGAGAAAAAGAACTGTAATTAAGTCTGAAAACCCCGTGAGGTAAAAACCGAAGTTGTTTCCATTAGACAATACACAGAGATAAATGAAAAACTATCCCGATTAATCATCTGTTAACTCCTGGTTGTTCAATCGCTGACGATATGGTCCGCACTTCAGCTATCCGACATTCGGTTGATCCGATTGCATGTGTTAGGTTTACCAGATTGTTTGGAATGGCCGCATGTTGGTGGTCCACATCTTAGTTGTCGTGCGGTGCGCGCGTATTCCCGTCCGAACTCTGTGAGAGTTCACCAAAAGCTAGATATGCGCAGGGGAGCACAAATGATGCCTGAATTGTTGTTGCGAAAAATTGGTCGAGCAACCAAACATATATCGTTCATAACACCGAACCTAATTTCTGCACTTTGTTTGACAAATCCGGCCGTCAACACTGACCACAATTAGTCGAAACTGGGTAGCAGATGACAGGCTTCGGTGAAAGAGAAGGAACTCAGGATGTTTTCAACATTGCAACGGTTGCATCGGTTGACAGTGCACATATGGAACACTGATTGCCCTACCGGAGATTCAGATCAGGTCATAGATGAACAAAATGGGGAAAGAAGTGAACCAAATGACGATAATATTAAACCGTTGATTTTATCTCCCACTTCTATGTTCTTGGTTATCTTCTTTCACCGTTTGAATTAACGTGACCTTGAGCGTTGCGATACAATTTGTAATAGTTCAAAAGTTACAGCTCAGACTGGGAAAATATTTTAAGCGAAGCAGCATGGGAATTCATCCTTTTCGATAAACAATTCCCGTTTCAGGAGAGTCTTTATTAAGTTTAGCACATGTATTCTAAATTACTCATCTCTTTTCATTCAGTTCACAGTAGATAAGCAAATTAATGAAAATATTTTAACTTAATAAATTGATAAGTTATTTGGCTACAAAAAACTCACGCATTATCAACAATACTGGAAAAATTGAAAACATAGTCCAAGAAACATAAAAGTTGATCTGCGAAAGTTGACTTCGAGGTGTGCGGCTCGTTGAATAAGCGTGAAGAGACGTCGACTACAACCGGCCGGGACGCGCTTCAGAACGGAAACCCCGAGCTCGCAACACAACAGAGTTACAGCTGGTTAAACCAAAAGACTTGTGGTTGTAGACATTTATAGAGGTACCGTGGCACGGAGAAAGTACCGGTACCGGCTAACGAGTGTTTGCATTAAAGCACAGAGGCACGAGAACCAACGAGTGCGATAACGAACAAAACGGAGCAAAAGCGGAAAGTGAAAGTTCCCTTCGCGGAAGGATACAACAGTTTTCAATCGTATAAAACAAACGTCACATGGCGTTGGTACTGAAATACAAGTGTGAACGTAGATAGATAAAAAGTGGTGTCCGGAAAATGTCTGCTATTGTTCAGCTTTCGCCGTACAATCGGTCACGCTACAAGCGTTTTGTTGTGTCTCCATACCAAAATCGGATGAAATATTTAAACGGTTTTGGCATATAATTGAAGCCTAGAGGCAAATTAATCAAGAGGTACATAAATCCGACGATTCAGTTGGTGTCTTGTGGAAGTGCCTTGGTGTGAACAGAAGTCCGATTTATAACAAATTTAAAAAAATTTCGCCGTCAAGACATAAACCGAGAAAGAAAAAAACGATCATATTAAAGCATGCTGATGGTTGTATTCGGTCGCAGCGGAGAAGAGTTGCACATAACCAATATGAAGGATAGTTCGGGCAGATTAACCGTTCTTTCAAAACGCTTTCGTTTGGAAAATGATGGCTCAATTTAAAGTGCCGCTTCGGCCACGTGAAATGAGGCCGTTATGGAAGGCCCAACAAAGCAGAGCACATATTGATTTTACCAAGAAATTCAAATCGTGTCTCCCGTCCATTTGGCAATGGGTCTATCTCACTGGTGACCAACGAGTAATTCAGTATGTGGTGAAAGGCGATCTACTGAGCTAGTTTTCGAATGAATTTCGTATTACCTGTGAAAAGAAGTAGATATTCATCCCGCCTGACGAGCTAGGGCGGAATTACATAATGAGTCTTTGTTATTGGTCTCCTGTACACACAAAGCTCGATATGACAAAATTTCGTGCACTGATAAGCGAGGTTTTCGGTAACCGCCACTCTTTAAATGCATTCGCGGAAGTCATATTTTTCACAGATGCAGGTTGGTATATCTTGCCGCTTAGGGTTGGTAGCAAAAAACGGTTCGACCAAATTAAATATTATTTTTGTACAATTATGCAGTCTCTGCAGGGGTCAAGTTCAATGGCAATTTTGTTCAAATACCGCGCAGCAGCTAAGATTTTAATGTAATCAAAAAAATTTTACTGCATCAGAAACAGGAATATGTCAGCTGACTGGATATTGGTCGTCCATGGTTAGGCTGCGAGGTGTATTAGAGGAAACTGGCAAATTCTATTTGACAGTCAACTTGGTGGAATACATGCTAAAGCGACTGCCTCCAGTGCTCAAAAAATGCAGAAGGGAAAATGGAACATGGACGAGATAAAAGCACAATACCTGTACGAAGTCTATGAGTCATTTTATTTAATACATTTTAGTTACATTTTTTACGGTGAATTTATCATTTCACAATTGATGCACCAGTAACCATAATCAAAATCGCGAAATCGTACATTTTAATGGAGTATGGCTAACAGAAGCAAAGACATAAGTGGGTATTATAGCAGATATGTTGCGTCTGATGTGGGGAATATCATATTCAATCCCATGAATGAGCCTGAAAAAACGAAGCATCGAGGGTAATATATGTATTGAAAATCAGGATGTTGCACGAGTTTAATTAATACCTGTATTGTTGAAGGCGTGCTTCAAAATTGCCCCGTGGATTCGGGTCTCAAATCGACATTGTCATTTAGGATCATAATTAAGTTCACCAATCTGGTCAACTTCAAAAGAATTTCCTCAATCGGATGAAGAATGTTTTTATCAAGCGGTTCCTCAACGGAGAGGAATATCTCGTCGCCTAACTCATGCCGTAGTAGAGAGATGTAATATATCTAGACTAGCGATTTTCTACACGATAAGTCATTGTCTCATTCGGGTTAATCTGGATGAAGGAGACATTATTTCAACCTCCTATGGTATCTTATCATTTTACCATACCTGCAGTCAGAGATAACTCAGACCGACAGAATGTCGTCACTCCACCAGAATATGCGAACATGTTCTCCAAAGCCGCAGAGGTAGTACAAATGAGCGATGGAGGCCGACGGGCAAGTGGCCCGAGGGTTGTGTGTTCGAACCTACCACCACCGTCTAACTTGACCCATTCTCTGCTATTTGCCAGCCCTTTCTTTGGCCACGCCCCACCACGAAAATTGGATCATTATGTATTCCATAAAGGAATTGAAAGTGAAACAAAAAAGCAATCGCATCGAGCGGGCGATTGTGGTGATCCAGGCCTACGTGATGACGCATACCCTGGAGTGGAGCGTTACAGGTTTTGAACATCTGCAGTCAATCAAATTTGAAATGTGACGTCAATGGCACGCGTATGGCTTCTGACTACACGTCATTGGTGGATCGTGTCAGCCAATCCGAGACAGTGCAAACAGAAGCAAAATTATGCAAGCAGTATTGCAATCCGGTTGGTGGAAGCCTAGATACATATTATACATATATATTATTTAATCGCCTTCATTTCTTCCAATAAACGAGCTACAAGTTGCCAGTCTTGTGGACTTTTCCTCGCGTCTCGTTCACCTGGGATATTGTGAGCTCGTGCCATTGAGGTCCAGTGCTTCCGTCATCCACTCCGTGATAGCTGATCCTTGATTCGTGTCCAGTGATTCCCATTGCGTGGTTTGTATTCCTAATTCCGTCCGTACTACTACTACTACGACTGCAATCATTACAGCGATACATCTGTGTTGACGACACAAAGTCCACTAGGATAATATCTTATGGAGCGATAAAACAAGCCTGAGTTATCTATTAGAGGTGAGAGAATGACATTCTGGAACTCAGAGCGACAAACTTGGTCCAGGTGACTGGGTGTATCAACTTTGTAAAGCAGCAGGGAGATGTTAGGGTATTGGAAGCTGTAGAACATAATGTGAAAATAGTAATTGGGGCAAAGTATCGAAAGTTGTTAAATGAGCAATTGAAGCTGCTGGTAAAATAGAACGACCATGTCCCAGTACACAAATATCAAAGTATTTAGGTATATCTTGCTATCCAATTCATGCACTGACCCACTAGATCGTAAGATCTTGATTTCGTTGCAATTTGCTGGGTTCATCTAAAACAAAATAACTTCAAGAACAAAAAAACAGGTGGAATTCAGGTGGGTGCTTATAAATTATTGAGACTCAATTCCTCAAGGTCACATTTCAAGCCCGCAGTATGCCCTGTAATTTTGTGCTGTCATTACTAATAAAATAAAATAAATATTCCGACAGTGATACGCTCATGATCCGGAACATACCAAAGTGGAAACAACTAAGTGCATTGGGGTTAAAATGTGGTTTTGTGTGAATTATAAACTGTATTTGACAACGTGCACATAGAACATAACTCTCTAATAAGGTAACGTGGATGGTACCACCTGATCGATCAGGGAAGGTTTCAGGTCTGGAGATGAACACACAAGATTCACATTTTTCGAGTGAGAGACCAACCCATATAACCTGCGGAAGAAGAACGCGTAAAAGTATGAGCGTGAGTCATGGAGGAACGTGGCTCATCCTCATTGGTTTAAATGAAAATCAGAGACTCACTGCGACAGAAAGAAAAGGAGTAATTAACAGACCGGGATGGACAGAATTAGGGTCGAATGCAATAAAGTTAGATAACAAGGGAAAAACTCAACAGAGAAAAATTTTAAGGGCGAATGTGTGACTGAGGAGGGTAGATTCGCAAACAGGTGTATACGACAACAGGGGAGGGCTGAAGCGATAGACTAGGCGTAACGAAGGCAACCTGCGTACAAAAGTGCATTCGATGACATTTTTCACGAGAAATGTACAACACGTGAGCCATGTCCGGAAAGACAATTACAGTGTTCCCTTCCAGAGCAAACATCGTCAGCACCGGCAAAATTCGTTTGGTACGCGGGGGTATTTATCCTTGGGAGCGACCTTTATGGAATAGCACATAATACCGATTAAAGAAGAAAGAAACTTGTCGGCATGCATTATTGCCCTAAATATGCACTATGAGCTTCGTTTTACTGTTGCGCAAAATAAATGGATATTGATTTTGTAAAACTTTCATTGAACACTATTTTTCACTTCCATCGAAGCACGCTTGGTTGCAATCTCTACCGTTGTTTCATACAGTCGCCACAGTAGTCACTGCTTCTTGCTAACCGCCAGCATGTAAAAAATCATTTGCTGGAATGTTGTTCTGGGTTGGGGTGTATTTTACACGCAATGCTTTGTTGTCTGGCCACTAGTTTCTAATATTGTTTTCGGAAAATGTAAATCATTTTCTCCAATAAGTCAATCCCGATTTGTTTTGTTCAGTCCTATTGATTATTGAACCAGAAACGCCGTGCAAGTGGCGAATAAATTTTAAACGTTGCCGATTAGTCGTCATTTCTACATTGACGATAAAGGACAGTCCTGTAACCTCACTAGCTCAGGACAGAATCCGCATCACTCTCGAGCCTCTCACTGATTCCACCAACTTCATGAATTCTGTAATGAAAATTGTATCGCTCGTTGTGCACCATAAGCACTTGAGTTATCTTCAATGTTCGAGAAATCGCGGTCGATCGGGCCTGGCCCGTAAAAGCCACGCAACAGTGCTTCATCATTTAGTAAATGCATTGGTTTTGGGTTGGTTTAGTTGTCTCGCTCAAATAGCATTGCTTCACCGACCCACCGAATAGACGTCCGTCTACCAGCGTGACACGATGCAAGGCCGAATTCTGTCCCCTTTCAACACAGAACGAGCAAGGAGAGGTGGTCAAACACGCAGAACAAGTAGGAGTTGCTGAACGCATGTCAATCCATCCACAGACTTGCCTTCCCGAATCCATCTAATAGTTTTCCGGACTCATTCACTAGCCTTCCAGTTCAGTGTGATAGTTTCTGAAATTAAACTGGAATTGACCTATAATTACACTTGGTTAATGAAAGGGGACACGAGAGCTTCATTCGGTCGCAATCGATTTCATCATAAAATAATTCATCTTTGATCGATGACGTTTCCGCTTTGTTGAAAACAATTATTTTACAAATTCTCGAGTACATTCAAATTTCAGACAACTTCAATATTCGGAAGGCAAAAATCAATTGTGCGCTTGATTTCAAGCTGCAGGGAGTTGACTAGTTGCTAGGTCTCGATGCATGTAGTATTATGTTTTCATCTGTCTATTTTAATTGTGCACCGGTTGTTGCTACCACAATTGGGAGATATTGAGCACACATTAAGTAGGGTGGACATTCAAATGTGTAGGCATGTTAAAATTTGGTTCAGAATCTACAGTTATCTTTGATAACCTTAAGATCATAGAGCTTGATCCATCTCGAGCGTTTCATTTTATCGCCTTTCGGTGAAAGTGTTTGCCGTATTGTTGAGGAATACAACCCGTGCATGTGTATGCGATTCTACAGTATTTCGGAAGTAGTGGCCTCAGTTGTGATCTGACCAGATAGTGTGTTTACCGTCCCCAATCGTCCGGATTTAGTGACAAAAGAGTTGTTAGCACAGTTGAATTGGCCATGTGAATTTATGCCCGAAACAAACGCGCATATTCGTTCCCTGATTAAGAAGCTAAATTGGATATGTTTGACCAAATCCTTGGTGCATCAGGCCTAATTTACCCGCGACTTGTTTTGTACACACTTTTCATCTCAGTTGCTGACATCTCCTCCCTTCCCCCCTATCCCTTAAGGATACGGAAGAGACAGAGAGAGAGCTATGTCACATGTGTCTATCTGTTGCAGAACAATTGTGAATGTAGGGATGTTAATGGGTGTGCACGCGCCTGTTTTTATGTGTGAATTGGTGTGGATACCAGGGCACGCGATGATAGTGGATAAGTTAGGCTGTTGGAGGCGACAGGTTTACCCGGGGGGTTCCGACGCGTCCCGACTTGAAAACCGCTTCATTGAATGGGACCACTTACTGGCTGACCTTGACAGGTTCACTTTCGGAATTAACTTATCGGCACATTTCACCACGCGTGCCAGTTCATTGATTGCTTATCGAGTCACGACTGGTCTCGCACTTAAGCGGAAGCCTAACAGTTGCCGTGGTGACTGTTTTAGCCGCGGGTACTGAGGTTTGCTATTGTTTCTGTTGCTTCCATACTGCTCAACAACAGCGGTCCAGAACTCACTCAGAACGAATGTGTCAACGAAACTTTCTGTCAGCACGCATAGTGCTCAAGCAAAACCAGGCAATTGCAGATGCATTTCCGTCCTCCGCCGTACGTTCAGTGAAAGCAGCGTAGAATACCGTCTGGTGGACGCGGACGCGGACTCAACTCGTTTCACCTATATGGTTTGCTACGGGCGTAGCAACACGTAGTTGTCAAGCCAAGTTGCTACATTCGGGTGGCGACTTGCAATTACTTGGGTTTTGTATACATACGGATCTGCACGCAGCTATCTGGCCTGCGTCACCAACTAAGACGAAGACGTCTGTGAACAACCCGTTTCTAAAAATTCCAATGGTACCCATCGATGCGATCATTTTGGTTACAGCCGATACGTCATCATGATCCTCAATTAGATTGATTCTCAAGTAAGACACACACACGGTAACTCATCTAACTGTGGAATCCACCTGTTGAAGCTGACAAAATTATTCCACTATGAATGCAACAATATAGCAATTACGAGGTGAGATTGTGTGATGGTTCGATGTGAATTTCTGACATTTGTCAAATGCTTTCAGTTACACTACCCATCGATATTGACGAAAAGTTACTCATTGTGATCCGTCAACTGATTAATGAATCAAAGAATAACAGGCTACCGAGGGACCGGATGTTAATGAAAACGGAGTAGCCAACAACCTCGTTTTCAGAAATTCGTATTCATGCGAATACATCTCAATGTAAACTACTACTCGTGCCACTTAAGGCAAAAAGGAGCGTGATTGGTTGTCTGGCGGACAGAGTAAGAAAGACATGCAGTGAGGACACTCTAGAAGAAAAGTTCCGTACTATCAAATCAATCTTTGCAAGTAACGGGTATCTGGAGCGCTTAGTCAACAAAATGATTCTTTCCACGGAAACCTCTTTACAAAACACCGAGGAGAGGAAAAAATCCGTGTACATTTCTTTGCCGTTCAAAGGGGACAAATTAGCTGAGATCATACACAAGATTATCCGATGCAGTCGATAAAACTTTCCATGCATCCAAGCTTCGCGTGTTATTCACGTCCAAGAAAATTGTGTTTGCGACATAAGGATAACGTTCCTGTGGTACAATGTACATAAACCGCACGATCAGGTGATTGTCCGAGCGGACTCGTGAACACCACTCTGCGTGACTGAACACTGAAACGATTAAATCACTAACCAATGCAGTGGTTTCACACCTAGCTGAAATAACTCACGCTTTGTATTGTATCGTATTGTGTAACTTTTGCAAGTACTGGAGCTCATATTTCAGTCAAAAGATCATACACGCCAAGCCATCACAAAGTACATACACAACGGGAAGAAAATTTTTACAGACTTGGGGACATTTCATAATCCAAGGTTAAGACAGAGTTCACTTATTGCCCTCTCTTTGTCTGTGGATAAACGAGCAAGATAGGGTATAGGTGAATCGCGGTAAGCGTTAATTCGAGATGAAGTTTGGCGGGATTGGGAGCGTGTTGAATAATGGGAACGACAACGTATCAGTTCTGCGTACGATGGATGGTCAGGGTCTGTGAGAATCCCCTCCGCAAATTTCACATGGAAAGATACGAGATACTCTGAAAGCTTTAAAGCTAACTCATTCATAGGGATAGAAGAGACACGGCTAATAATGGTTTGACTGCGGTGTAGGGCTTTGAAATCTTGTTGGAGTAAATTACGAAAAATAATTGGGGAACAGTAGAGTAAGATGGGGAAAACAAACTGATAAATAAAGGTAGAAATAACTGACTGGGATGCGCGAAA
>UZAN01041382.1:2272-28094 GCA_900618425.1 Echinostoma caproni | reverse complement strand
AGTAGTAGTAGTAGTAGTAGTAGTAGTGGTAGTAGTAGTAGTAGTAGTAGTAGTACGGACGGAATTAGGAATACAAACCACGCAATGGGAATCACTGGACACGAATCAAGGATCAGCTATCACGGAGTGGATGACGGAAGCACTGGACCTCAATGGCACGAGCTCACAATATCCCAGGTGAACGAGACGCGAGGAAAAGTCCACAAGACTGGCAACTTGTAGCTCGTTTATTGGAAGAAATGAAGGCGATTAAATAATATATATGTATAATATGTATCTAGGCTTCCACCAACCGGATTGCAATACTGCTTGCATAATTTTGCTTCTGTTTGCACTGTCTCGGATTGGCTGACACGATCCACCAATGACGTGTAGTCAGAAGCCATACGCGTGCCATTGACGTCACATTTCAAATTTGATTGACTGCAGATGTTCAAAACCTGTAACGCTCCACTCCAGGGTATGCGTCATCAGGTAGCTTGGCTCACTACAGGAACACAAAGAATATCACTAATATAAATAAAAATTAGGAATGGGGATAGTAGAGCTCCCTGAATAATCCCATGGTTGTTGACTGAGTGCTTAGTTGAAGCTTTCACCATTCTAGCGGTCGTTACTGTAACGGTAAAAATTTTAGCTATCCAATTTCACATTTGCTTAGGGCATTCAAGCGATTTCAGTCTGTGTCAACAATTAGATCGAGGAATGGAATCAAATGATGAAGAATAGCCCAGAGTAACACACCGAACAGACTTCACAAAGTTGTTCAAAGACTGCGTGAATAGAATAGAATATTTGGATGCTTTGGGCATTGGTATGATTGTGAGTGGCCTCCAGCATTCGGGGGTGGTAGAATTGTTAAGAGAATCGTTTACAGTTAGGGTGATTGTCCCAGCTAGGGAAGCAGCACCAAATTTGAAGAGGGCCTGATGTAAATCATCCGGGCCTGCAGTGGAACAGGAATTGCAACTGTTTTAAAGTTTAAACACATCGCAATATGAGAACGGTTCCATATTACAAACAGTATGTGACAAGTATGCCGGAAGAATTGCTGATGACTAGTGCAGGAATGCGGCATTGAAATCACCAAAATCCACATCCAGCTTCGATCGTACTTTCTTCCTTCCACAGAAAAGTCTTATACCTTGCCTCAGGTGTTTGCTGTTTACAGTCCTCAGAAGTCGACCGGAGAAAAATGCGTTCAATCTATGTACTTCAGCGGTGATAAGCCTGAACAAATACCTGACAGCTGAAGCATTGTGAGACTTGTACACACGTTCCTTTTGTCGTCACAGCGACTTAAGCAGGGGAGAGTTTATCCTTCCGTTGGACACATATAGGCTTTGAACAAGGCAGCAGTAGTTATAAATGGCATTGATTGTTTGGGTGAATAGGGGGACACATGTCAATAGTTCAGGTCAGTTCAATTTTTACAACCATTCACCGTGCAACTTTGTGCGCCGGTTTTGGTTGCTGTCTTTCGGTGCCCCATTGGGATAAAAGAGCAGAAATAAGATTGGAATGTTGAAAGCAGATTCAAGCGGAAGATGGAGAGTTCATATAGAATGGTGTTAGGGAAATAATGGGTGGATGCACGAGTGCTACTGTTTGCGACATCCAACCATATCACTCGGTGTATCTAACCATCGGTGACCATCATCCCGAGGTCCCCAGCCTGGGAGTCTAACCTGGCCTATGTGACCTGTTCTTCTAGTTAGGGTTTTCATACCCTCATGCCAGGTCTTCGTTTGACCGCCCTTGATCTTTTTCCAACCACTAGCTGCCTCGCCCAGCATCGCTCGCCGTAGCAACCTATTTGGTGACATGCGTAAAACATGCCCCAACTAACGTAATTTATGGAGGTCGATCACTTGCTCCAGTGGATGACCGCGACTGCCTAAAACGATACGCCTAACCTCATCGTTGCTAGTCCGGTGACCTCACCAGACTCGAGCAATGTGACGTAGATGGCGGTGTTTGAACACCGATAATCTATTTTCATCCAGTTCCCGTAGTGGCCAAGTCTCTGCACCATAGAGCAGAACTGGTCGAACTGCCGCAGCATATACCCGACCCTTCACAGACAGCTGGATGTCGCGACGGCGCCACAAATGTCTCAAGTTGGCAATTGCCAACCGAGCCTTTTGTATCCGCGCCGACACTTCATCCGCCAGGTGGGATGTAGCTGCTAGATGTAAAAATTTGTCTACTTCCTCTACTACTTCCCTAGTCAGGATGAGACTGGGTGCTGGACGAACCCAGTCTTGTAGTTACATTTTACACTGAAGGTGCAAAACGCATTTATACATGTGAATAGAGAAGAAGATAATGAAAACCATAAAGAGGCCTGCCTGAAAGATTCATTGAGGGAAAGAAACATTCGTAGGTGAGCAGTTAGGAAAATTAAATCTGATGTGGTCAGATTGAGAGAAAGATTTATATGCATAGCGTTAATAAACTTTAGGTCGAACCAGGAGTAAACAGCGGTTGCTAGTTTAAATTTGTGTTTTTAGGCTAATGAAAAATAGGGTTGGTGATTACCATGTCCAGTACGGAGTTACCTCTTGTGGGAAAGTGACAAAGATCTGTCATATCTAATGCTAAAATTGGATAAGTACTAGTATGGTTAAAGTCGTTAACGATTATATGTAGGTTAACATCTAAAAGTGGGGCGATAAAAGGTATGAACGATTCGAAGAATAGCATACGATCGAATTTTGTACAGTAAGGTGGTATATACAAGGTAATCAATATTGTGTGAGTAAAACGGGCAAATCGTGACTGACGCTGCACGGTTAGGCACTCATGATCTGTTGAACATTACTGAAAAATAACATAGGACTTCCCACACCAGGACACGTTGACATATATCACAATAACCCCCCGGTCTTTTTTCCTCCGGTTCCACGATCCTTGAAAACCATCTATCGGTACTAGAGAGTCATCTATACGCTTATTATACCAGGATTCACACACGTTTTCTTATGGATTCGTGATCGGAGGACACTAGTTAAATCCCACATCTTTAGAAACAGGGACCGAGTCTTAGTGCTGACCAATGACGGGACAGTCATTTGTGACAGAGGGGTGAAATTAAGTGCAACGTGTCATCCTGCACACCTGCGTTTTTTGGTCCAATCTGGACAGTGAGAAACTGGAGTCCCGCAAATCGATGAATCATCAGAAAATGTCCTGGCGCGTTGAGAACAAATAATATGATCCCATGAGTGACAACGACGCATGATATTGATTGAAAATTTGAAAATTCCAACAACGTGATGGAGAGCGTATAATTTTAGAGCAGCCAATCGAAGGGTGAGCGTGAGCGAGGCTTTTCACTTCCTGCATAATGTTCGTGATCAATTATCGAGGCGGTTTGCTGTCCAATGTTGGATACAGTAGAAGCGGTGAACAATCGTATGTAAAACGCGCCCTCCCCCTCTGTGTTCCGAAAGACAAATTGTGCAAGCTTCCCTGGACCACTCACCTCACACAACGTATCACAAGTAATCTCGATGATCGGATGAGTGGACAAACAAATTTGGTGAATCCGATTTCCGATCTCATGATCGAATCGTTTATAGTAAGCTCTGAATTTATTTGATTTTTCCAAGACAATTTTTTCTCCCAAGTATTGATATGTATATTGGTATGAATACGAATCTCTGAAAGCGAGCTTGTTTGCCACACTGTTGTTTTGGTCGAAATGTGCTCTGTGGGACTACTTCGACAACGACAGTTTCAATGTTGTAAGCATTGCAATGGAGAAGGATAGCCAAATGGCATTTATGGACATTGTGATCATCAGAACGCTATCAGTAAACCTAGAGAAAGCAGTCTACCGCAAAGCAACGGATACAGATCAAATCTTAAATTTCAAAAGTAAACATCTACAGGGCCATAAATTATGCTGAGTTAGAACTCTGTTTGGAAGAAGCCGGACGTATTGCAGAACGAACTTACTCTCTGAGTAATGGCTACACATTAATTTCATCAAAAGCATTCTGAGTCAGAAAAGGAAACCAACAACAGACGGAGAATCGGGAACAAGAACGACCCCGTAGTACATCCAGAAGGTGTCGGAAATGACAGCTCAGTTCATGGAGAATCCCAATCGCGTACCAACCGACCGCCGGTTTAAGGAGACTTCTTTTTAAAACCAAGGAAGAGAAGAAAAGAGAAGAACAAGAGCAATGTTATCTACAAAAACACTGCAAGAACTGGCGAAAAAATAATATCGCCCAAATTGGAAGAAAACTATCAAAAAGGATCCGTGAACAATAAACCACAAACAGTGGGCATCGATTATAATTCCAATTAGTGAAAATCACTGACCAAGCCCAGGTAAAACACTCCCAGAGGATTTATCGAGGTTCGATACTCTTCAATCCCCTCTGTTGTTTTGGTTGAAACGTGCACTGTGGAACCAGTTGAACAGTTCCATCATGATAGCGTTGAACATGGGTCACATGTGGCCTAATGATGTCCATGAGAGATCGAGTGTTCCATCCAACAATATTTCAGTAAAATGTGGTTGGCCGAATTGTGATTGCTTCCACTCTAAGCAAAGTAGAGTTCCCATCTCCTTAGTTCATCAGTCGCAAGTCGCTCACGTACATTCATTACTTGAAGTGATTCAGCCAGGTTTATGCATATGTGTGTGAGAGAGAAAGAGAGCTGATCTATTTGGGGCTGATTGTATTTCTTCAAGCTGCTGGTTAGTTGGTTAGAAGAAACTTCTGAGTCTATCATTAGCACGCTTTGCCGCCCACAAAGATGTGCACATTGGAACCGAAAGTTGGATCGAGGGTAGGCAATCTTTGATTTGATCCTCGGAATAGGGAACGGACCCGGAGGTGAAATGAATTCACAGATATCAGCTTTATCTTAGTGTGAACTTTCGTCACTCATCTTTACGCTGAAGTTGTTAGATACTGAAGTGATTTTTGAAGCTAGTGGTCAAGTGGTGCTCCGATTGAGTTTCTCACGAGTCCCTTCGAACGTACTCTTTTATGGTGAACTGTGGCCCGAAAAGACAAGCACATCGTGGTTGTCAGAAAACCTAGTTTGGTGTATCGTGTTATCAGCTGGTAACCATGCGTATCAATTGTGAGAACATGAGCCAGCTTAGATTTATGTCTGAGCAGAAATTCGTGGTCAGAGAAATGCACACAGCAAAGTAAACCTGAGTTAGTATCATCATGAAAGTCACAGTTGAATATGAACCGAAGATGGACAAAAAACAGTAGCATGGATCATTCCTCCCTTTTGTCGTGCTACGAACGGCACTAAGTTTCCTTCTCTGTACGACGCATTCGTCAGTTGATGCTGCTGATCACCAGAGACAAAACATAGCTTCGCTAAAGGTGATTTTCAATCACAGCGCTCACAATATTCAGCAAAAATACACATTTATCTGCTGATCTCTAAATTTTTGTCGGCACAGCTCTTCAGGTTAGTTAGTGATGGGTAGGTGGGTAGTACAGCCTGCGCTCACTGGTCAAATCATTGCAAACGATGTCTTGGCTGCTAGATGGCAAGTGGAATAACACATCAGCCGACGGTGACCAAATTGTGTTGGTCTCATGTCCCTTACTGCACCACGACCACCGAAATTCACTCATTTTCATACATTACAGGGAAGCTGTTTGACTGATCGACTTGTTCTTTCTGCAGGTTATCAAGAAAATAGGTTTTCTATAGTGGATTTCGTCATGTATAGATAAACTTTAAAGCTGTTTTGGCGTTGACTGGTTTCCGCAGGAGTGTGAATCCATCGGCCATACTGAGGATGGTCACAGGTTGAACAGAAATCCACAACCTATCTGATCATCACTGGGCAGCTGATTAGACCTTTTTGCATTTCCCCAAAATCCGATATGGCACAGTTCATCTTTGCTAGCTTGTAGAGGAAATTTCAGCACTAGCTTCCATGGTTCTGACACCGTTAGAAGCATTCCAAACAGTACCGAATCGGTATTCGACAAAGGGCAGTAAGAGCAGAAAGATGTATCCAAATCGGGTCTCATAAAAGCGCAGACCACCCGAACGTGTGGCTCCTAGCTACCATACGACCTAAAAAGCACTGGATGCAATCATATCTGCTAGCTGGGATTAAATTCATGTATTTTATGCAACCGAGCCTTTTTCATTACGCTACTCCGTTACGCGTTCATCCAGGTTGAGCACTGTAATATGACTAAAAAAATAACTGTCATACGTTATTCGAATACAGATTTTATAACCTCAAGAATAATCCAAAAATGTAAAGTAGTTTGAACAAATCAATTTTCACAGTACTTCCAGACGATGGCGGGTAAATAACCCTATTGACAACCTTTGTTTTTACTTCATCTATGGGGATAGCACAGTAGGTTTCTTTAAGCTGACGGATATCTTATTGTTTACTAACCGAAGGGGATGGAGTGGGGGTGAAGATCAGAGTGTTATCCTGGAGGTTAAATAACCCCGCACTATCCATTCATTGACTCGATAACCCCGGGGTTAATTTGACTTTCTGTTTCATTGAACCTAGTCATCTGAAGGGATTTGGGACCAAATCGAGCGGGTTCCGGCTAACTGATAGTGCGGGCTTCTGTCCTAGATACATGTCGCACTCCGATTACCTTGGACAAATTATCGACCGGGTAGGGGTGGGTTAGGGATGATATACAACATCACAAGTATTACCTGGGTCAGGTGACTTAGGATGAGAATAACTGTGATGCCCGTCGTTCCATAAGCACAACAAAGTTCGTACAAATGCCCTGCCGTGCCACCCATGCCACAGACTTATTCATAAGACCAGCTTTGGCAGTTTATCTCTCACCTGTATGTGATGTAATCTAGAAGACACATCTCAGTTTGGCTGCTAGAATAGATGAATAACATTGTGAATGATATAGTGTGAATAACACAGCGATGTCGGTAAAGAAATATATTCCCCGACGTTTCGGTTACCGTGGGTAACATTTCTCAAGGCAGGTTTTACAATCAATTTGATTAGATGAATAACAGTTCTTAGGGAACTAGCCAGTATTTCATATTGTACATCTCTTCTGAATGGAATTTTCGAAAATAACTCTCTCTTTGAATACGCGTTATTATTTGTAATTTTTTTCCGAATAAATCAATTGACCTCTCACATTTCACGTCACTGGTAACAGTCGCCTGATGAAATGCATACTCTATGGACCCTGAATGTTACGCAGTGAACTGAACTTCCCTTGTGGCTTAGTAGGACAAAATCGGGGAAGTTTGTAAATTGCCGTTTCATTTTGTCTGCCGATAGAATAGCCTACATAATAAATCGTGCTCTAGCCAATTCCTCAATATATTCACGAGCGGTAATCAGTTTTTCATCTCATCTGATTCGTCCGTGAACTATATGCACGTCTTCAACGGTAGAGGCTACTCGAAACACTTGGTCGTATTGTATTACTTCACGAGGTGCAATGGGTAGGTGACCAACCTCAGCCGTAGACACAAAACACATCAACACATACCGAGGAAAAAAAATGACCAGATCGTTGCTCGTGTTCTTCCAGCCATATGAGTCGTGTTAGAACTGCATGGCTTTTTCTTGGTCGTAATCGTTGTACTATAGAACTGTGTGATATAGCTAGTGTTAAGTAGGAGCACTAGATCATTCAGAGAAATTAGAACTAAATATTCTGAGATCCCAGTTACGAAATCGTTATGCGATCCTGTCTTTCTGATGATGATATCTAACAGTTATCTGAAGTAGAACAACTTGGGCCAGAAACTTCGAGCGAATTTATTCAAAGATTATCCAAGTTTATCATTATTCAGTTGTGGTTGTTTTTCATCTAAATAATCACAAAAATACCCTGATCGATGGGCTAAAAAGATAGGTAGAATTGGAGTCTGATGTTAGAATGACTTTTGATAGCGGATATAGGTATGCATAGTTCACCATTAATTTCTGATGGTCTTGATGTAAGCAAATCAGATGTCACTGTGTGAGATATTGCAATTACTCCCTATCACGTAAGTGCTGAGAGAAGTGGTAAACTTCTAGAACCGCTACATCAACAATGAGAAATCCAGCACTAAGGACAGGTAGGTTAGGATATAAGCAAAAGTAATTTTCCTGAAAAATCCTCAGATTTATTCCAAGCGGAATGATTTATCACGATCGAACCATTGGTTGAAATAGGGGGAACTTTGTCACATCTGATAGCATTCCTTGTGGGAGCCGGTTAATTATATTGCAACAGGTGATTCTCACATACACTAAATACACAGGCAAATTGAGGTAACACGGTCGAATACCCACTAGTTGGTATTTTTCTGACTAAACTACAGATCAGAAACTCAATTCAATCAAGCATTGGTTCTGCATCAATTATAAAACAGTCGAATCGCGCATTTGTTGTACGTTTTGATTGAAATATGCAGCTGTTGAACTGATCGTATGCACACGTATCCATTTCATTGTTGCAACAAACGAGACTGCAACCTGGGTTGCAAAAGTTACCCCTTTCCACACACGATAAACAGAGGGAACCAAAGTGGTTTCTTCGTCTGTTTGGAATCACATCATTAAAAAGTAAGCTTTATTGCACTCGAAAAACTAATTCGTTCGTGATGCGCTTCATGGAACTAAATATGGGGAATCGTTTATGAAAATAAGAATACTGGTTCGGAGTGAAGCGAGAACAACATCCAGACCGGTCTTGATATGTAAGTTTTTGGCAACGTACTCTTTAAAGATGAGTGCGCATTGAAACTTCTCAAATTAAATTGTTGGTAAGCGAGCATTTCAGAAGACGTTTAAAGCAAACTTGCTCATGATTTTTTGCCGTCAGTTGCCAATTGGTATTCCAACATGCGAAAATTAAGCTCCCGCAATAGAATAAACATTCGGATTTGTGTTTCTGCACATGAAGTGTTTTTTTGTGACGATGAGCTCTAATAAGAGCGAAACCCGAGTCTAGTTCTCCTGAGTATCTGATTGAATCGATGAACTGAGGATTGTGCGTTAAGGTGAAGTCCGAAGGATGGTCACTGAAATCAACTAATACATTAAAAGCTCCATCGGGAAACTCAATGCGTGTATTGCTACAAATTTTTCTGTGGCTCTGCCTGACAGAACTGCGGAAAACATCCATCAATCGGACGTATCAATGCCAGTGTAACTGTTGTGAATAAAGTAGATGCTTTCCAGACAACTGTTCTTTCACCAAGAACATATTATAATATGTCGAGAGCGTCTTTAACGAAAGCAGAGGTGATTGTTATCCACATTTTAGTTTCCGAGCTTTGTACAATCCTTTCTTCACCACCTGGGCACTTGAAACGCGATACGGTGCAGTGCCTCTCGGTTTCACCTTGCGTAACATGTCTATAAAATTCGCTTACTCTCGGTCACTTTTGCTGATTTGTATCAAATACCATCGATTAAAAATAGGCGTTACTAACTTTGTTTCTCGCTTCTCAACTCACAACTCTTATCGATATGCCACACCTGTTCCTACAATGCTACATGAGCTGAAATCCGTTCGATCCTTATCTACCCCTCCCATTTTGTGAATCCATAATTGGGAACGAACAGTGGCCCTGAGTCACTGATTATTCCGCCTGACCTGTGTGTGGCTCGTTGGCTCATCGTTCATCCAATCAGTTCACACGTGACTGAATCCGGAGTTAACACATTCGTTGCCCGTTGCGCTAAAGTGCACTCACCTCGTTTTTCACATATTCCGTTCGAACACCATGGTTTTGATCCGTCCTCATTGGTTCCCATCCGACGATATGTTCGATATCGGTCAATGACAAGCTGGGAAACTATGACCACCGATTGGTCGCCTTGAAAGTCTCATGGACATCTGAAATGGGGTTTGTTTACCAGTGATCACCTTGTATTCTATGCGAATGGTAAGCATAGTACTCAACTAATCAGGTGTGTGCGAATTGCAATAACAACACATACGGGAAACTAGAAAGAAAGTCGTGATCTAATTTCTTTTTTACGACTGAAGATTTGCGAGTAATGGAGGATTTGATTGGTTTATATGTTGCATTCGTCATGTAAATGAGGCGTGAGCTGAACAGCTGGGAAGCAGGTCGAAACAGCTGTCCAGTGCTTCTCAGCATTTCAGCTCGCACCTCATTTACACGACGAATTCAAATTAAAAACGAAGATGCTACAAGTGGAAGTTATAATCAAACTATACGCGTTTTCGTTACAGTTGGAAGATCGAAGGGATTAGTCATGCTCGCAGTTTTCATGAGCTCTCTGCTTGGTGAAAAACCGCGGACTTATTGCACATAATCGGGCACATGCACTTCACCAGGTAATATGGGTGGACTGCGCTGTTGAATCATGCACGGGAACTCGCTGTATACGACGTAAGTTCAATAAAACAGATAATTTTTCGGGTTTTTAATCACTAACTTTTCCCAAAGACTGCTGTTTCCGCGCTTTTAACTCAATGCTATGCGATACGGTTCCTATTATATGCTGCCCTCCCAGGGTGTCCTGTTATTAGTTCTGAATTCGTCGTGGACATGGTACATATCATTTTCATAATTCGACGATCTTTGCTCCTTAAATTACTTTCTACTTTTACGTACATACGCAGCCAAGTGAAATAAGCTGTACCAAACAAGAACTGTCCAACGTAAAAACAGCACATAAAGCTGTACCCTCGAGCTTTAGGTGCGTATCGGTAAAATGAGAGATGCTCACCCATTCATGGTGGTTAGTTATTTTATTATTTTTATTAGTTCAACACTTAGCCAATTACAGAGAACTGGCAAATATGCATATGAACAAAAAGAAGTCTGAAGAATGTGTTCATAGGTTGTGTGGGCATGTTACTTCCCGGTTGTCCTGGCCGAGGAAGAGGGATAACCTCGGGGTCCCCACCCGAAACCTTTGTCTAGAAAGCCAGACCGATAAGATAACTGGACGGGGCTCAGAGTCTGCAGTTCATTGGGGACCGGTGATCAGTTCATTGGATCATACATCCTTTGGGCAGGGTCAGACGTCCAAGGTGCCGAATACACCTTGCTGCACAATCGAGCCGGTGACCACTACCGCAACCAGGAAGGTGTGTGTGTGTGTGGTTCGTGCGCCCCCTCATGTTCGGTTTGGCATCGGGGTTTTCAGCCAAATCCCTTAGGTGAAATGCCAATGGTTCACCAACCCGGTTATAGCCCCGGATGTCGGCTTTTCCTCCTCACACTTTGGTGGGAAAACATCTCCGCCACGAGAAGGCAGTGAGTAGAGCTTCCTCATACAGGCTATTTGACACGCTTGGTCATATAGGAGTATTTTACAAGATGTACGGGAATGGTGATCAGTCACGATCCCATACACCCAACCTGACCATAATGATGCTTTCAGAGGTTACATCTTCTCACTCCAAAGATATGTATATACTCGTTATACAAAAAATGATTGAACAGAGTCACGATTTGTATTAACCTCAGGATAACATGTTATGTTTTGTTGATTCTCACGGCAACCTAACGATAATTTCTACCCGGTCTGCTTTTGCCTTGATACTTTTATTTACCCTCAGGCACAAACAACACCACATTCATAGTTTTCTGATTTGTACAGTTCGTAATTAAAGTGCGAAGGTATGAAGCATTTTTTTAATCTGCTCTTTGATACATTACTGATTCCAAAATGGAAATCAATTGAATTCGAGAGTATACGGAAGTGACCATCTCTCTTCTAAACATCATCGATATACAACATCATAGATCTTTTTAGTGGACTGATAAAGTGTTTCAACTGCAAGCTCACTTTCCAGTTTGGAAATATCGATCGATTCACACACAACATCTGGGTTGTACATTCAATCAGCTGTCAGTGAAAACCGATCCACCTACTCATGGACGAAACGACAATATCTGGCGAGTGAAAAAGACCGGGAATACAGTTGCTGAACCAGATCAGATTTTTCATCACTGTAACAAACAGCGCATGGATGTCAGTTTTTTGCAATCACAGGTTAGTTAATAGTCTTGGGTAAAAATAGGGGACCAGGAACATTTTTCAAGGCTACCATAGCCAGTGAATATTCGAACGCGTGGAAGCGACTAAAGATCAGAGTATATTGAGATTTAAAATTTGACAGAGGAAAGTGAAATAATTGATGAAAGCTCACGAACTTTTAATTTAATACGGCTGCTTATTTCTATATAAAATAGCGCTATATAAAATGTGATGTATTAGCCAGTTGATGAGTCACCGAAAACAATTTAGTTCGCTAAACTGTTTTCTTTCACTGATAATAATCATTGTTTTTCTTTGCAAATCCTGGACTGAACCCTGAAGCTAAGTAGTGAGTATAATTACAATCAATCCCTATTTCACGACCAATTCTGATAAGTAACGCTAACTGATTTTCTTGGTCGAGACACTTGTTTTGTTTTTTAGCAATCTATGGGATCCGTACCAATGGGTGCAAAGTCGTCCCCTGTATATCAGCAAACCCGGTTTAAGTAATTGCATTATCACATTGGCTATTGTTTTGTGATCATCAGATTGCTATTTTTTTCTTGAAAGTCGAAATATATTTTGACCAAGATGGTTTCTGAAAGATCCGCCCAAAATCAGCATACTTTAGATGCGATCAGTTTGTCACAATCGCTTCGATGGCACTCCTAGCCGAAGCGATATGTATGAGTTGAGACGGGTGGACTCTTAAGGTGGAACTATAAGCTAGGATTAAGAGGTATTCATTGTTTATTAACTAAAAGTGAACTGCAATTTCTTTTTTGCTAGAGCGTCCATCATACCGTAAGTAGAATCAGCATCCGCCAGTCGAAAAGTCTCTACGGTATTTGCAAAATTCCTTGACCGTTCAACGGTAACCAAATGCAATGTTTCAATCTAATTTCGGTCTGTTGTTTCTGCCGAAAGATATGAGGCACTGGTGATGAGACCCACTTTTCTCTCTCTCTCTTCGAAAAAAGGTGTCAAGAGTGTCTAGAATGAGGCGTTCTAAAGGAAATCGGTTTTGTTCTCGCCAAAAACTGGCAGCACCTATCTGAGCGGGCTACGATCAACAAACGGTCTAGACCGGAACAAATCAATCTGATTCGAATCAGCATTGTCCACACTCTTTGGTGCGTGGATCAACATAGACAGTGGTTATTGGTCTATTTCGAATGAAAAAACTCAACTCGGCATTTACGTTCGACAACTGCCAGTGGTATTCAACTAGAATGCGGTACTGAACACAAATGTAAAGAGCAGGTCGTACAGAACACATTATTCGAAATGTAATAATTAAAAAAGCGGTTATTAGTGATAATGTCATCGACCAGAACGCAATTACAACAAAAATGTCATTCTCTGTGCACTCAGACTATCTATCTATATGTTACACATTTATTTTCACTGGGAAAGGGAACCGCTTTTGATTTTATATGAGAACCGAAAAGGTTGATGTTCAGATGAAACACCGTTTATGCATCGTGAAGTCCCTCCTTCTCCGCACGAAAAAAGTAATAGATTGCTTCTCTAGTGTATTGTACATGTTCCGTTCGGCAGTCGGGAAAATTGCAAACTAGCCGAATAGCAGAATTGATTTAAATAGTTTGCACATAATTTGTTTGTCCAATGCCGATCGGTTAGCGGGTAGAAGACTATAGTTTGATCACATACTTCAATGGACCAAGTTGGGCAAGAATTCATCTCGTTCATCGGTGAATATCTTCTTAGCTTTTCTAGCTTCGTCCTTTTTCCTACTTATTCACAACTTAACTTGGTAACTTTTCTGCTTCATCAACTTCCACTTGACGTTTTACTGCGCCAAGGTATTTAAAAAAAGTCAGTAAAATTAGAACAGAATTCCACTATTTGGGTGTTTGGTGAAATCGCTTATTCGAGAACAATCTATGAGGTCATTAATTTTATGCATTCTGAGATATGAGGACTCTGCAAACAAATCATGCTCCCCTTTGATAAATTAATTGTTATGAATCATTCATTTTGTTAAACATCAAAGTCTGATTAAATTTGACCGATCACATTCATCAGCACATTCCACAATGTTTGCTCTAGATGCACTAATAAGCAGTTTGCTATTTTCAATATTTACTCCATAACTTATACTTCATGTTTCGCGAAATTACGTTGGTCAGATGGACTACGAGTTTTACGTAGAACTATGGTTTATGTTTATTTCTTCCGTGACTCCCTACAAGCTAATCAGGCACAATTCGACTCAGGACAAATCCAACTGCTTATTGTGTCCCTAGTTAAACTGCAGTGAAGTATATCACAGCTAGAAGAAACATATAACTTTGGTTGCATAAACTGCTGAACACGATCAAGTAAATGTGTGTAAAGCGTTCATCTCTGCTAATTGTACGCCACATGCACCACCATCACCACCACCACCACCACCACCAGCAGCAGCAGCAGAAGCAGAAGCAGCAGCAACAACAACACCAACAATATCACCACCGCCGCCGCTGCCGCTGCCACCACCACCACCATCACAACCAACACCAACACCAAGAAGCACAATAATCATCCTATCTCTATCACTCAGAAGTTTCCCTAAGTTTGGTCGTTCAGTATGTTTGTTATCATGCATATACACACATGCCAATAATAAACCATCACAAATCAGCCTTGTGATTGTGCAACTCACTCCGGTCTGGCAGCTGTCGTAGGCACATTTCAGAGCTGTTGTTTATAATTTTGTCAGTTTTACATAACATTCTATAGTGCAAACAATTTGTGTCTTAAATGCATTTTTTTCAATTTGTTACACTGTACCCTGGTTTTGTCATTGCACCAGTTTTGAATGATTCTGTTGCAACTAAATATCCACAACAGATCATGATTCGTTTAACCAGTCAATGTTTATTTTTCCGGTACTAGATTTCGTCGCATTGTGCAACCATCCAAATCATGTTCAGTTGACATAATAAGTACCATCAGAGCGAAAATAGTCATGATTTATTTTCTTATGCTCCGACTGTTTTCCGAAACTGCTTTCCGAATGTCCGAAAATCTAGTCACGTTTATTAATTTTCGCCCCAATGCAACTTAAACATTCGATCTACATATAATGTGTGAGGGTTCGTGCAAAGAGTTGTGATGCTAAAAGCGAGGCACATATCCCTGGACCAAGTGTTCAGCACCTAGTCAATTAGAACTGTGCACGGGATACCACCGCTGTCGCACTCCATGGATTCGCTTATGCAGTTACACTGAACGATACATTAAGATCTGATCTCGCTGAACATGTCCAGGTGGCTGCAAAACGGCCATCCGTGCGAGTCACGTGATCAAATCAGAGGGACCATTAGATGATTGCACGTGTCTCAGAATATTATATCGTTTGTGGATGCCACTTACGGTGTCTGATCGTTCGATTGTTTATGTGCTATCGGATTCCACAAGAGTATGACTTTGTGCGCGAAATATATTTCAACTGTAAAGGAACGAATAACTTATCTTAGGTTTGTCACAGTCAATGACTTTTCCCAATCCTTGAAGATTTTTATTGTTTTTCCAATGGACAATAGGAATATTTTGACATAGTATGTTGGCATTGCATAGCATGAAAGTTCTGGAGGATTTGGTTAAATTAAATTAATTAAATTAAAAGCGGATTTTGTCTTGTAACGAGAAAATGAAACATTAGCAGCATACTGGGAAGTAATGGGCAGATGTTTCGACATAATTGTGTTCTAGCAGTGGTGCGAATCCGCCGATCCCATGGAAGATTTCTGTTGCCCACAACAAGTGCGCAAAAATGGGTTTGTTATACCGTGTACAGGTAAGACGAGAAACTGTTTAATCAGCTGCTCGGTCAAGTGAGCAGTATGCTTATGTTTCACCCATGAGATTCCCCGTCCTCCACCCAGTTGGGTCGATGGATTCGTACTGCTGATGGAACCCGATCAAGCCAAAGCAGTTATCCAAAACCTCCCAGCATTTCAGCTCAGGCCGCACTTGATCCTCACTCGACGAAATCCACTAAATAATTGAGTCCAATCTTTCATGAACCGTATGTAATGTATTGTAATTAAGCAACAATTTTTTTTAAATATTCCCATTGTTCGTTGGATAAACATTTGAAGCAAGCACCTTTCTTAGTTAGATATTATTAGGTTTCTGCCCTATTATACGACCACAGGGTGGTAACTGATGTCAAGGTTCACAACAGGAGACCTAGGTAATAAGTGATTGTACACCGTTGTATTCGACTCATTAAACCGATTACGCAACAAGATTCTTCCATCCTCGTTTGATTTTCTGACCACCAGTTGATTATTTCCGATCGTCGAAAAATAAGAACATCAGGGGATGGCTAACCAGTTTCTTATAAAGTACTTGGTATGGGATCCCATTGAGTATCGAGAGGAAAACCTCGCGTCAATTATATTTTCTATAGCTAGATTTCAGGATTAAACTCCATGGGTATTTTTAGTAACCCAGTAAACTACTCTGTTGAAAACAACCAAACTTGAGTTCTACTCTTAGAACAGTTCATCAGTAGTGAATCTCAATACACCGGATGGTAGTGCTCTCGAGAATTTACGCAAATTTCTATTGTCCGAGCCAGCTCAATTGCTTATCAATTTTGCATAGTCGCTTTCTACAATATCGTTGTGCACAAATACTTGCGAAGGTCTAATGAAAGCGAAACTCGATTATGTAGATTTAATTAATTGATCATAATAGACCGTGTAACTTGAAGGCCAGTCAGTTGGAACTACTCATGAGTAGTGACATGTTAAATGGTAAACGATCATATCAACATTTGATTGCTTAGGATTACCGAAATTTGAGTTCTGTACAAACTTGATTGATTACTGAAGGAAAAAAATAACAAAATTCTGTGGGGTTCTAGGATTTTGAAGGTTATGCGGAAGAATACTTGAATGTCACGATAGAATATAAATAAATGATGTTGTGAGTGGTCTTCGTATTCCCCGCTTCAGTCTTCCACGGTTACATGGATTAACCAAACCCTTCAACTGTTTCCTCTGTGCAAACATTGTGCTAACCCATATATTGACACTTACCTATTGTAAGCTGCTTCTGAATGGTTTCATGCAGTCTGAATTCAGACAATTTACAACAAAAACAGAGAATCGACTGAATAATAGAATGATAATCTCAAGTGATTTTAAACATTATATTGCTTATAATCTGTCGATAAAGCGGCTTCTTGGAGTATTTGTGTTTGTCCTTGTACTAGATGCTAGTTTCCCAAATAGTCCCGTCTCTGTTAGTCTTACGACTCCTGTTCTTTCGTGAATCATTGTTGATCACTCGTCATATTCGAAATCTGCAGCGCGTTTGCTTGATCTTATTTTACCGTGATATTCTGTACGAATCAGTAGAAGCATTTCATCTTAGTTTGAGCAAATGCTCATAGGTAGCTGCCTATTTTGACAGTAGGAAAGTTGTTTCCAGATGAGTCCTACTCGTTCGTTTTCTGTGCTTAGCTATTTGAAGTTGTTTGTCACCACTACATTTTATTCCGGGATGTGTGTCAGTAACGACTGAAATCTTTGGGCCCATCTTGAAAACTAACCGATGTGACACAATTTCCAAGCAACCCCTAGCAGTCAGTGCCGAATTGGCTGTATAGCAACCCCGCGTATCTAGTAGAGTGCAGTTGTCTGTACGTCTCTTCGGTCAACCTGATACTACTCTTATCGACGTATTCCTCCTGCCGGTTCGCTACCCAGGCCGACACGATTGACGCGAAAAGCAAAGAAAACGTAACTAGACACCATTTTCTAAGATATGAACCATCAGTTAGCGTGTGTGGTACTTGTCAGGGAAAACCCAGGCTTATTCTATTGATTTCAGCGGATCTCACCCTCGTCAAATGTAAAGCCAATGTACTGCAGTGCTGTTTGGGCGTGTGTCGAATGACGGTGTCAAAAATGAGTGCATCCTGGAAATTGGTGTAGTAAGCTCAGAGTTGCAGGAGCATTGGTTTTATCCAAAGTTTAGCGAAAAGCACCACGTATGCATGGCGGCTTTCAGTGTCCTTAATCTATTACGACTTATTTACCGCTAAAATAGCAAACGGATATTATATATAATGCGTATAATGAGGAGATGAATATTTCAGACGGTTTCAAAACTCCGTCGCCTCCAGGAGTAGCATCTGGAATTTATCATCTCCAAATAAACAAGAACTATAATCGGGAAGAATAAAACTTGCGGGCATCCTAAGTGACAAATGTGTCTCAAACGTAGTTAAAATAATCAGAGACATGCAAGGCACAGAAAACGAGGTGTTATGCTTACAAAAATAACTCTTCAAATCGCTCAAGTTTCTGATCCGTAAAATATTAATTGAATTTCAAATGACATTTTTGCCTCACAACGAATCAACATCGGTTTCAAATTGCTAAACATTTTCAAACCTACGGAATGACGAGTACACCAACGGTGAGAATGTTGCTGACGGAATTAAAAATTCAATCAGTAATCAATTCTGTTGGAATGAGAAAGATGAAAATCCAAAACTATATTTGGTTATCCAATCAAATTTATTGATTGCAACAGGTTATTCATTTCAAAAGCATCTACTTAATTATGGTTCATCTGAACGACATCATCGATTCTTCTGAGTCGACCGAGCTAGTTGTGCCATCCTTTTCAGATTTCCATCAATTGATTATACGACGTTGTTAAGAAAACAAAAGTGCTGAGAACAGGGAATATGGATATCTAGGTGCTAGATAAAAATATACAGACAATAAAGGAAATTATGTTTGGAACTTGCCGACAATATTGTTCTTAGCTTGTACTATTTATTTTTACCAGAGGTCTGGGGTATCGTCGTCCGTTTGGTCAGCATACCAGCTGATCTAGCTCTGAATCAGTTCCCACGTATCAGAGTTTATCCTGGAAACAAGTTATTTTTTCTGAAACAGCAGGATTTTCAGTCTTTTTCCAAATGACAAAGTTTTCATTGATCGGGATATTCTACCTTTGCCAAGTTAGTATCTATTGTCGCTTTGCTGAACTGAATCACGTGCTATGTTCGGTAACTGGTTATAGAAACGGTAGGCTATCTGAAGGGGTTAAATAAGTGTACCTAAAATATATCAGGGTCAGAATTAAAGACGCACATAAACTGCATTGGTTGTATTGTTCTGGATTTACTTGAAGACAGAACCAAGGTGCATAGTTGGCAGGATTAAACACAAATTGTGAACTTAATATGCTTCGTAACCTTTCTGATTTCCTTTCAGTTTACAAGTTACTGTTACAATTAGATTACATAACAGTTTCGATGCTAATTGTGGATGATGATATAAACGGATATCTGAAAAAGTACATTGCAGGAGATTCAAAAGGATAGTAGAAATATGGAACTTTAGATTAAAAATAATCAAATAACAGTGGCTGTTAAAGATAATACAGTTGGAAACATAAATTCATGCAGTGCTTTTTTTGCCTATTAACTTTTCACTGACGGTTGTTGTCCTCCAACTATTTTACAGTCATAGCTTATGATCTGTTGTTTTTGGGACTTGTCTTTCTATTGCTACTACGTTAGATAATTATTGCAACCGAGAAAACCGTATGAGTATAGCTTAAAATTGACAAACGAAGGGTAAAGCCGCATAAATGACAATACACGTTCGTGGATGAGGGCTTGACAATCACGGGGGAAAACGGTAGAGCCAGGACTAGGAAAACCTCAGCAAGTAAATTAAAATTCAGTAAATTTGCTTCGTATCCAGACGAAAATGTTCGCGGTTCGAGTCCTGACAGGGACACAAAATGTACGCACTGCTGACGAGTCCCAAACAGGACGAAACAGCTATCCAGTGCTCTTTGTCAGTTATCACCAACATTTCCCGCACATTTAAATGCATTCAAATAATGGGGAATTATAATGATCACCCAGGGAGTGAAACCCACACCAAACACCATCAACAGTGCCCGGTGCCTGCGATAAACCGAACGGGATAATCCAAACACTGACCATCTCAATTGATCGAGCTATTCGTACAAGGTGATTACCGTTGACCGTGTAGTTCAGGGGTAAGGGTTTGAAGTGCTGACCGAAATATCTACCAAATATTTAGATTTTTGGGCAGTAGTGGTCCCGTGATGACGTCACCAAATTATCACCCTAGGGATGTGTGTTCAAATCCCACCACCACCGCCTGATTTTCCCCATTGTGTGTTGAATTTCAGCCCTTTGATTGGTCGCCTACTCATTCCTGAAAACCTTATCATTGCGTATTCAATAAAAGGAAGTAAAATGAAAAGAAAGGTTTCTTAAAGAATCACTTCATCAGGTGTTGGCCAATTCTATCGGTGCTGGATGATAAGCTCACCTTAAAGTTCCTCTCTAACTGTGATCTGTTCATCACACAAACGGTGGTCATATATCATCGACAAATGTATTGTAATTTCGATGAATCCTGTCAAACAAAATGGCAATTTGCAGTGTAGTTAGCCTGCAGTTGCGCGGTTGGTGAAGGGGCCCACTTTGTGAGCTATGCACGAACTCACAGATGTGTTTTAGAAACATTCCAGTGGAACTACATGGAGAGCAATGTGGAAATCTATGCATCAACACCTTACACATAAAACGCATTTATTCGAGATAGTTGCACTTTGCTGCGCGAGCGCTTAGATCTCTGGATCTGCCGACAGAAAACACAATCAAGTTATTGATGCATGCATGATGGACTACCTCAGAAAGATCGTCTAAGCAAACATAACTGGTGTTCCAAATGAGAGAGATATTTGTGTCAAAAGTGCAAGTCCCGGAACTGAACTGACAAGAGATTACCGGATAAGAATAAGTGACAAGCGATGAGAACCGCGAAGAAAATTTAGTCAGGACATGCTAATGATACTTAGATATGTAATATGATATAAATACTATTATTATAATTGTTATATAAAAATAATAACTGATTATATATATATATATTGTTCCTACTAATAGGGATGAATCTTATATATACATAACAATTCGCTTAATGATTATACGGTGTTTAAGCCATTTTACATGAAATCAAAAGGGAAAGTCTTCAAGTAGTTTTGAACTTTTCGGGCAATATTAGGCACTAAGAATATTTTGCGGTTGTTGTACCCTTCACCCTTTCGGGAGTTTACTAATTTACCCCAGAAGGAGAACATTTATTTCCGGTGGAATATTGATGCAATGGTCTACGAAGAACATGAGACGTAACTATTTCATTCTTGATTAAGATTGGTAAGTGTGCATAAAATATTGATGCTCCTGTCATGACTCAAATATTATTTAAAATGTGGAAAATAAGTAAACTTACAAGGAGTAAAACTCACAAGTGTACTACAACAAAATCATCCTCAGGGACCGGTGATCGTGAAAATCAAATGATTTCATTCAAACTGACAGCATTCATTACTTTAGTCATTTACTCAAGGTGATAACAGTCGTTCAAAAAGCGCAGAAGTAGTAAGGATTTGGGATCACTAGGGTTTGCTGTTCAAGTCTCGGAAGGGACAGCCAAACCGTACGTTCTGTTCGCGAGTCCCAAGAAGGAAAATTAAGTTTTCCGTTCTCTTTGTCAGCTAATAATTCTCTTATAAAGAAACGCTCCCGTTATTCGTATCTACCTCGTCAAAAAGCACAAAACTGCCAGAGAATGAGTGTTGGCTGTAGTGAGAGTGGCTTCTAATTGTACTTTACTCCCTCTGTACGTGAATGAATTGCAGATTTTTTGTGATCACTTGAATAAGTTATCTATGAATCTGAAAACAGCTGGGTTCCACGTTTGTAAACTTCCAATAGAACGATCTGAGATTGATGCCTATTAATAGTGACTGATGAAGAAACAAAAGTCTTCCTGGCCACAATTCATATATTAAGTCCGTTGTCATAACTAGAACACAAGCCTCATGCGAAACTTACATCTTCAGTAAGTTTCTTCTCAATCACATTTATATGAGAATGTAACGGGAGGGCGGTGTTTGGGGTCAAACACTCCACGTGAGACAATTATCGCAAATGGATGGGGTAGGAACAAGTTAGTCTCGAGTTCAGTTAAGAACGGTTTGCGTAAGCTTTGGTAATTGATTCAGGCCTTTATACCGCTTGTGCTTTGTCGTCCAATTTAGGTCAGGGAAGTTTGAGTGCCTGAATAAGCTTTTGTGCACATCATTATGGCTTCAACAAAAGGGTGATAAGTGCCTCGGCTGTTTTTATCGCGCTACTTGTAGGATATGATAAATGAAGATGAAAGCGGAATTAACACTCACACCTTTGTTCAAATTCGACCAAGTGTATAACAAGCGAACTGGAGATAAGCTCAGGTTTTCCGAGTCTGAGTCATGTAGGTTTATGTTCCTTGATGCATTCAGGTAGCTGCTTTGTCGTACGGCCGACGTAAGTGGCACAACAGTTGCACTTGAATTGGTAGATGAACCGAGATGAACATCGGCAACTTACCCTTGTTCTAACATCGAATGACGAGTGGTACACGCATTTGAGTTTGGCAGCATTGCCAGTTTTGTTACCTGCGGCAGACAGAATCTCTATTGACCCTTTTGGCGGCCGGAGTGAAAGTTTGATGATTAGTCTCTTGCTCAGCTTCAGCTGCAGGCACCGGTTTTGTTGTCTCGGACCAGTTACTATAGATGAGTGGTTCTGGGTAACCTTTTACTCACGCTACCTTTCGCACAACTGCTAATTTAGTTTCTAATGAGCCTTGTAAGCAACTCTATCTGAAGAGAACAGCGCTCCAGGTTCCGCTTGGTGCAGATTAATGGAAGTTTGTGCACTCTTCGTTCTGTGTGACTTTTCAAAACATTTCCCTTTGAATGAAGCCATTCAAACGTTCGTTAAATCATGCTATCATTGTGAATTGTTCCACTGTGGTCAGACGGAATTCCATCGTACCACAGGAAACCAAATGAATGTGCATTCCAAAGCCTCAACAAATACGGCACTTTTAAAATATACAGTTTAAATTCTACTACTTGGAGAGGAAAATGGCTTTAATTAATCCTATGGGCATTGTCAGATAAGCGGCATTTTTTGCTAATTTAGGTTTCTACGTTTATCACTGCAATATATTACCGCTTTCTGGTTTTCAGTCTAAGGAATTATGACCAAAGAAATGAAGGTCGTTAGGTCACAATCACGTGCTTTTAGTTTAAATGTACACATCCATTAACCTTGTACTTTCGCGCGGCAGTTTCCTTTATCATTCTCCGGTCGTTTATTTCAGTCACTCGATTCTTGCTTAGACTCCTTGTGAATATATATATATATATATATATATATATATATACANTATATATGCATACATACGCACGCATGTGCGTATGTATAGAACATATTTTTCCCAAACGCTGTCCGATTCTCATTTCTTCTTGTTCCATCTATCAAATGGTATCTTGTTTCTGTTGACAACTACTCTCAGCGTTTTCATTAACTTCTGGAAAGATATCCTAGCCATTAACACTGGTGTCTTAAAAAGGTTCGTGTTAAAATAGTGGATCAACGATCTCAAGGGATTAAAATAACTGTGTTCAAGTGGCGGCATCTAATATATTTAAATAATTCATGACAGAAATTTAAGGGGATTTTATGGAGGATAAATTCATTTTCTTGTACATTGGTAAATTTATTGAGCGGGTGAATCAATACCTTTTGTTCAACGCTTCCTCCTTCGTTGTGACCGTTGAGCCGCAGTTTTCTTATCCCGGAATCACCATCGAACTTTGTCTGTCCTGTGAAATTAATGCTTTCAGCAGGCACGCGCATTACTCGATAATTTCAGATTTTTTGCCGAGTGTAAGGAGTAGTTAGGCCTTCACACTTGAAACCGAGTTGAATTGTATTCGTCACACATGTATCTAATTGTAACAAACGAAATGTCTACGGAGCTCGCATCATTCTCGTATCTCGACTGGAATCCGTCCAAAAATGGAATTTGTAAGAATAGCATAGTTTACATTATCTTGGTAAAATTAACGGTTATCTGCAGTGCTATACGTAACAGAATGATCTGGAGGTTGTCATACACACTGAAAGTTTGAGTATTGAGGTTCATACTATTAAAAAAATTACGGGAATGATTTCTAATGGTCAGTCGAACAATCGATTAGTGTACCAGAACTACACTCTGATAGAAACAGTCATTATGTTATTCAGAAGTGAAACTCTTTTAAGACACTATACATCCGCATGGTTAATACGCGTGCAATAAATATTGTCAAATTAAGTTTACACCAGGTCAACCATAAAAATATGATATAACACAATATCATATGGGAAGACGTGAAAAAAATTAAGAAAAACATAAATGGAATAAAATAGAAAGAGACAGGGTTGAGGAAGAGAGAAACTGAAGATTGGTCAGCTAACACATTTCCGAGTTTAATCGATAGGGTCACAATTGGTGCATTGTTGTAGTTCAAGCGTGAACCCTCCGTTGGTAATAGACATCTTTGCCAACATAAAACTGTTTGAAATACTTCGATTGCTTTCAATTATAATGATGCAAGAGGAATTTCATGGAGAACCTTTTAGTGGATATTTTCGCATTCGTAGAAGATTTTGCAAATATGGTTTCACTCACTGTCCGCCAGTGCATAAAACTCCCAGTATGAATACACATAGATTCACCGCCCTCTGTATGTAATTTGTTCTGTGCCCCACTTTCGGCTAGACAGCTTATAGATGCACGTACTTATTTACTTTTGAATCACGATATCACTGTCTTGTCAGTCTCTCCCCGTGTGCATCGCTCTGTGTTTTGCTTTGTCTGTAAGTCATGCACAGCACCGGAATCATGCTCGTCCAACCGTGACCGGTTCATCCTGCTCAACGCATCATCGATTGAGCTGGGTTGACTCTGGTCCATGACGCAACTCTTGCCCAGTTTTATCTCATCCACTTTGTCGACTACCACTGTGCACGTGATCTTCGGTCGGGGCTGTCGGGCTGTCAAGCCGTCCAACAGAGAAGTAACTCTCTACACTTGCTGATGCACCTTCTCCTAATCAGTCATCTAAAATGTAAATCAGTGTGCTTTGTTATTGTTGATTCTTCTCCTCAGAATCATTTTGTGTTCTTTCGACTCATTGCCCACTCTATCGCTTCCTATTTGTCCCGTTGACATTCGTTTCGATCTGGTTATCGAATTCTTACGTAATCAAGCGAGTGCATAGTTCTCCCAGTCTCTGACACCTCAATGGACATGCAGACACGCAGTCGTATGTCTTCAACCACACGAGGTCTCTTGTGACCTCCATTGTCCCTTACTATCGGTTGACCTATGTTCCGTCCACCCTTGTTCTGTACCGGTTCACTGCTTATCATTTATCGATTATTTAACCACCCACGCACATGTGACCTGTTTTGATGGCTCCTTGGGAGTCACCTGTTCATGTACACACACACACACACACACACATGCATGCGCGCACGCCTGTCGTTTGTTAAGAGGTCGAATTGTGAGCGTCCAACTCTCTTATGATTGGCTCATCGTTTGGGAGCTTCATGTCACTGCCTGACTGGACTTAATTGTTCGACTCCGTATAGTTTGATCATATTCTCTATTTGACACAGCGGTGAGCTGTCCCCTTTTGAAGCACCTTGATTGTAAGGTGTATTTCGACACAGCCGAGCGCTGTCATATTCCTATTTGATGAAGTTATCTGGAAGTGCCTTGACGACTGTCCCAACCCAGATACCTCACGAATCAAGATTTGTATATTATTTATCATATCATTGATTAATTCACATTAATAGTACCGTATCACGAGACAGTCTTGGTTTTCATTGAATTGGGACTTTGCGCGTCACTTGTCGTCAGGTTTAACACG